>JASPKP010003255.1:0-20373 GCA_030674155.1 Stramonita haemastoma | reverse complement strand
TGGGGGGGGGTTTTTTTTTTTTTTTTTAAAAAATTTTTTTTTTGGGTTTTGGTTTTGGGTTTTTTTTTTTTTTTTTTAACCCCCCTTTCCCCCCCCGGGGGGCCCCCGGGGGGCCCCCCCGGGGGTTTTTTCCCCCCCCCTTTTTTCCCCCCCCCCTTTTTCCCCCCCCCCTTTCCTCCCCCCCCCCCCCTTTTTTTTTTTCCCCCCTTTTTTTTTTAAAAAAAATTTTTTCCCCCCCCCCCCTTACCCCCCTCCCCCCCCCCCCCCCCTTTTCTCCCCCCCCTTTTCCCCCCCCCTTTTTTTAACCCCCCCAAATTTTTCCCCCCTTTTCCCGTTTAACCTTTTTTTTTTTTTTTTTTAAAAACCCCCCCCCCGGGGGGGGGGGTTTTTTTTTTAAAAAAGGGGGGAAAAAAAATTTTTTTTCCCCCCCTTTATAAAAAAAAAAAAGGGGGGGGCCCCCCGGGGGGGGGGATTTTAAAAATTTTAAAAATTCCAAAAAAAATTTTAAAAAAAAGGGGGGGGGGGGTTTTTTTTAAAAAATTTTTTGGGGTTTTTTTTTTTTTTTTTGTTTTTTTTTTTTTGGGGTTTTGGGGTTTGGGTCCCGGGTTTTTTTGGGGGTTTCTTTTTTTGGGGGGTTTTTAAAGGGGTTTTTTTTTTTTTTTTTTTTTTTCCCCCCCCCCCCCCCCCCCCCCCCCTTTTTGGGGTTTTTTTTTTGGGGGGGTTTTTTTTTTTTTTTTTAAATTTTTTAGGGGAATTTTTTTTTTTTTGGAATTTTTTTTTGGGGGGGGGGTTTTTTTTTTTTTTTTGGGGGTTTTTGGGGTTTTTTATTTTTTTTTTGGGGTTGCTTTTTTTTTTTTTTTTTTGGGGGGGGGTTTTTTTTGGGGGAAATTTTTTTTTTTTGGGGTTTTTTGGGGGGTTTTGGGGTTTTTTTTTTGTTTTTTTTTGGGGGGGGGGGGTTTTTTTTTTTTTTTTTTTTTTAAAAAAAAAAATTTTTTTTTAAAATTTTTTTTGGGGTTTTTTTCTTTTTTAATTTTTTAATTTTTTTTTCCCCCCCCTTTTTAAATGCCCTTTTAAAACAAAAATTTTTTTTGGGTTTTTTAAAATTTAAAACAAAAATTTTTAATGTGTAACATAAGTTTGGGATAGGGATATTAGGGTAATATACCCAAAAAAATGTCCTTACAGTAGATAGAGTATCTTTAAATCCTTTATGATTTTTCAGAACTCAAGGCATTATTTTCCTTGAATAAGTTTATTGATGAAATGTGTCAAACCGGTGAAAAATGTGTGTGTGTGTGTGTGTGTGTGTGCGTCCCGTGCGTGCGGTGCGTGCGTCGTGCTGCGTGCGTGCGTGCGTGGGTGTGTGGTTGTGAAGTGTGTGAGAGTGTGGGTGTGTGTGTGTTGTGTTGTGGTGTTTTGCGAGCGTGCGTGTGTGCATGTGTGTATGTGTGGGGGTGGTATGTGTGGTGTGTAGATTGTGGTGTATGGGTGTCATGGTGCATGCTGGTGAGGTTTGGGTATTTGTGTGGTGTGTGGGGGTGTGTGTGTGTGTGGGGTGTTTGTGTTTTATTTTTGTGGTATAGGTTTAGGGAGAGTGTGTCGTGGGGGGGGTGTGAGTGTGTGTGGTGAGTGTGTGAGTTGAGTGTATGTTTGTTTTGTGTATGTGTGTGTGTGTGAGATGTTTTGGGTGTCTTGTGTGTGTGCCTGTGTGTTGATCGTTTGTCTGTGTGTGGTCTGTGCGGAGTGAGTGTGAGTGTTTGTAAAACATTATCCCGATTGAAAATAAAAAATTTTTTTGAAACAATTGGATGTTCTATGTGGTTTTTCTTCTTCTTTTTTATATTTAAACTTTATTGGTATAAGTCTTCCCCCCCCCCCCTCCAATAAGATCGGTTTAAAAAAAAAAATCCCCTTTTATCCAAATGAAATGATTTATATTACAGTAAAAATTTTTGATAATAGTGGTGGATTATTTTTGGGTTTTTTTATTTCATTTTGTTCTCTTGTTTTGCCCCCTTATATATTAATCTACTCCCCGCTTTTCTTTTTTCCAAAAAAAAAATTTTTTTATTGTGACTTCTGATTTTTGGTCTTCTGAAAGAGGCATTTTATTACCATATCTATAAATGTCCTTTATTCTTGTGTTTTTTTGTACTCGTAAAGCCCTTTATTGTTTATAATTTTTAAAATTGATGATCCCTAAAAGGGGGGGCTGGATGTAAAAAAGCACATGAGTGCTTACTATTATCCCGAATAAAGACTTTGCCTTGCCTTGCCTTGGGCCCGCCTTGCCCCTTTCCTTGCCTTGCCTCTCTCTCTCTCTCTCTCCCCCTCAATCCACCCTCCCCCCCTTCTCATCCTCTCTACTCTTCCCCCCCTCCACTCTCTCTCTCTCTCTCTCCTCTCTCTCTCTCCCTCTCTCCTCTCTCTCCTCCCTCCTCCCCAAACACACACACACACACCCAACACACACACACACACACACACACACACACATATTTTCCCACAATCGTGTAAACCCTGTCTGCTTTTTCGAAAGAGTAGGCCCAAATTGTGTGCCGGGGGAAACAAAATTTTTAATTGATAAAACAACTTACACACGGGGACTGAAAGTAAAAAAAAAGTACCCCTGATGATTATTTCATTATCCTCGAAATAAAAGAATAAATCAAATCCCTCTCTCCATCTCTTCTCTCCATCTCTCTCTCTCTCTCTCCTCCTCTCCTCCCCTCTTCCCCTCTCTCTCTCCCTCCTCTCTCTCGGTGAAAAAGAGACATTAAAAAACGCTAACACACGGGACTGGATGTAAAAAGCAATGAGTGCTTATTCCAATATCCTCGTTTTAAAAAATAAATCAAATCAAATCCTCTCTCTCTCTCCTCTCCTCCCTATCTCTTCCCTCTCCCCCCCCTCTCTCTCCCTCACTCTTTCCCCCTCTCCCTCTCTCATCTCCCTCTCTCCTCTCTCTGAAATATACATATAATTTAATATGAATCAGGGGACAAAGGAAAAAGCAAAAGGTTGAAAGCTGTCTAGTGTGTAATGTGTGATTTCAATGGGGTGTTACAGAACTTTGCTCTTTGTGTTTACAAGGTTTTTTGATTCCCGCCATTTGACGCTACCTGTTTTGAAGCTGGGCAAAACCTCAGTAATTTTTTCGGAGTTTTTTTTATATTTCTTCATATTTTTTTTTATATCTTTTATATCGAGGAAAATGGAATAAGCACTAGTGTGCTTTTTTACACCTAATCCCCTTGTATGCAGTTTCGTAAATTTTGTCATGTTCCCACGTAACTGGCACACGATGGATTACTCTTACGAAAAGCTAATAGGATTAACGTGTGCGCAAATGTTCTGCGTGCGTTTACACACGGGCCTCGGTTTTAAATCTCATCCGAAGGACTTTTGGGGAGTGGATTCAGCAACTAAAGTTAACGGAGGTATCTAAGATAGACATTCTTTTGTTGTTTTTTTGTTTCTTTTTCGTTTTCTTCTTTTCCTTTTTTTTCTTTCTTTCTTTTTTTTCGTTCTTTCCATTTTTTTCTTTTCTTTTCTTTCTTTTTTCTCTTTTTCCTTTTTCTTTCTTTTCCGTTTTTTTCTTTTCTTTTCTTTTTTTTTTTTTTTTTTTTTTTTTTTTTTTTTTTTACTGTATTGTTTTTTATTTTAATTTTGTTTCTCTTATTGTTCATGCTTTTTTAAATGTTTCATTTGTTTGCTTGCGTAGTTTGTCTTCTTCTGTTTCTTTTTTTTTTTTTTTTTTTTTGGGGGGGGGGGGGGGGGAGTTTTTAAATTTTTAAACTGCTCTATCGGTTTTTTGCAGTGAACCTACCCATCCAAATGATTACGTTGAAGAATTTACAGAGAAATCCGTCATTGTGTGAAAATACGAAATCAGTCTTCTATTTTGTTTCACGCGAGAAATTCCTGAAAAACAAAAAGAACCATACCTATGCCCGACGGTATGTTGCTATGGTGTTGCTTGTTTTGTCTTTCCCCCTAGATATTTGATTGGAATGTGTGTTGTTTCACTTTTGGTTATTCGAATAGGTTTTGAACCGAATTTTAAAGTTTCTGGGGGCCACTGAAACTATGAGGGACACACTGAGTATGGCTTTCGTGCGCAGGGTTGTACACAGTTTTGGTAGGGTACCGGTAGGGAGGGGGGTGTTTTGGTTGGGTGTGGTAGGGTGGTGTGGGTGGAAAGGTGTGGGTCATTCCGATTCAGTGCAAAAACCAACCGCGTCTTGTCACCTTCAAATTTTTTAGAAAAGGGGCAAACACCAGGGAAAGTGGCCCCCCCCCGCCCCGCGGGGAGTGTGGTGTGAGTGTGTGTGTGTGTGTGTGTTGTGTGTGTTGTGGGGGGGTGTGTGTGTGTGTGGGGTGTGTGTCGCACTCTGACATACACGCAAAATGTGTCGATGTAGTAATAGACCATACTAGAGAGGGAAACCTCCCCCCCCCCCGGGGGGGATTTTTTTGACTTTGTTTTTCTGAAACTTATAATGTTGGTAAAAACTTTTGACATGTTTACCCTCTGGGATACAGGTTATTTCAGAGTGACAGGTGTACAACATGCATTTTCCCCCTTTGCGCCCTATATTTGGGTTTTTTGGGGGTGGGGATGTTCACGCTGCGATTATTCAACAAAATTGTCTTAACTTCTCATAATTTATTGTGAATAGCACTAGTAAATTTTTTTCCCCCAAATTTAAGGCACGTTTTTGCTGACCTATTTAAAACAAAACTACAGTGATGACTTTAATGCGGGGCGTCCGAACCGCACGCAGCTGAAATCGTCTTACCACTCAACCACAGCCGAGCGCTGTTCGTCTCTCACCATCATTAGCGGCACTTTCCATCTCCCGCCTTGTGTGTCCGGTGCCAGAAATGTATCCAACTTCAGTATTTCCACAAAGTATGCACAAATAAGTCTAATCAAGATGTTATTTTTGATCAGAAATTCTGTAACACACAGTAAGTAGCCTACTGCAACAGCCATAAGGTATCTAAACGAAGAGGATTGTTAACCACAGCGCTTTGATCTATGATTTTTTTTAGTTTCTTTTTTTTTTCCTAAAATTACACAAAATATGCAGATCATCGCGTGCGTGTGCACGCGAGCAACACACACAAACACACACACACACACACAACACACACACACACACACACACCAACACCACCAAACACCCAACACACACACACACACACCACAGTACTTCAAGTGACCACGGATAACATACATCAAAAATAGAACAAGCGTGGTCAAATTCGTTGTTCTTTTCAGTTCCGCGTCCTCCACCACAAAATTGGGGATAAGGCAAACTGTGAGTAGTACTTTTAGTATCCATTTTAACCACATGTTTCAGGTCATTTTTTTTTATTTTTTTTTATTTTTATTTATTCTTTTATATCGAGGATAATGGAAAAACACTCATTGCTTTTTTCATCCATCCCAGTGTGTATGCAGTTGTGTAAATATTTTCATCTTTCCCACCCGCACACAATGGCCTACTCTTACGAAAAGCGGAACAGATTTAACGTGGCGTAAGACGTTCGGGTACGTTTCGAACACGGGCCTCGTTTACTCTCATCCGAAAGACTTTGAGGAGAGGGATCATTGGCAAGTTGATCTCTCACTGAAAGTGGTATTTCATCTTCCCCTGTGACGTTTCCTGTATAAAAGAAATTTCAACTGGCAGATGAACATCCAGTGCCTTCAAAAGTACATTTAATTGCAAAAAAAAACTTCCAGGGATGGAGAACTTGTATAACTCTTTCCAAAAAACAGAAAAGACGTAAACTCCACTAACTGAAGAAAGCACAAAAAAACTATTTAAAAGTCTCTTCACTTGAACGTTCTTCAGATGTGGCATGTCATAACTAGATGAGATTTTAATTGTATTCCAGGGGACCTTGACTTTACCGCCATGGTTACACAGAAGCGTTAGCACAGTTTACAAGTGGAAAAATTTTCCAGGAAAAGAAACGTGAGACAGGATGAAGAGGGTTGCAGGACCATCAAAACCAAAGGACTGTCGCTACTTCAGGCCCATTGCTTCCCCAAAAAACAGTTCATTTTTTACAAAAGAAATTAAAAAAAAAGTTTTAAAAGGGTTCCAGTTTTGGAAAACTTGTAAAATGATCACCAAGCAGAAACAGTCTATACAGGATGCAGCCAAAAAATAAACAAGATGAATTTTCACTCATTATCAAGATACAGATCTTGTAGTAGTGAAGCTCACTATCACGAAAATTTAAAAAGACAATCTGAGATGTAAGACAGGCAAAGCTGAAACATCAACAGACCAAAACTACTGAGGGCTACAGGCACACGAGAGGGCATTTGAGTACATAGCAAGTATATGAAAAATGCAATAACAGGGGGTTCACAGGGGGAGAGAATGACCTGCTAGGTTTATAAGTACGTGAATACATGTAAAAATTCTCCTGACTTCTACAACCCGGATACAAGACTTACAAACTGAAAGAAAAAATAATGAAACATTTTGGGTTCAAATTTTATTCCGGCCCCTAACCACGGCAGCGATCTTGTTTACTGTGATAACTTGCCCGGGTCAGGCAGTTGAGACAGCATTTGTGTCAGCAGCTTCAAAGAAAGACTCTTGAGGAATCGCATATTTCTTCGCCGATACATTATGGATGCTTTCAGGAAAACACCTGATATGCCAGGGGCCTCCTCGCAGAATTTCTTCAGTCTGATGCTGTTAAACCTCCAAATTTTCACAGACTTTCTAAAAACACTGCATCGGGAAGAGGGTTCAGGAGCAACCCAAAACCACCAATTGGCATCCTTAATTCCCAGGAATATGCTAATCTGTACAGGAAGGAAGTGGAAAATCCTAAACATGTTTTGTTTGGAATGTCTGTCAGACATGTAACTGGCAGCTCTGAAACATAAGTCTTTTTGAAAAAGGTTTGGTCATGTGCTGGAACAAAACCTTGTGCGACTTGAACTGCTATGGCCAAATTCTGTGCTTCAGTGGGCAAGTCTTCTCCTTCAACAGTGAGTTTGACAAGAACAACGTTATCCTTTTTCTGGATATTTGACCTGAACGAAGAAACTCCTCAGAGCCAACACCACTCACTCCACCATGGCATTGCATTCAAGACGTTACGGGGAAAACAATGCCTGACACTTTTCTGTCTCAACAGAACCTCCTCCTCATTACAGGACCGCCAATGCCAGGCAGTAGAGCCACATGAGTTCCTCCACCTTTGCAAAAGTAAAGGCAAACCTCATTGCATTTGGGGAAACTCTTTCTCAAACACAGAGGCAGCTACAAAGCTCAACTTGCTGATTTTTTGGGTGTTTTTTTCTTTCTCCAATTCCAAGCCACAATGGAATCACTTGTCCCTGGGGGAGGGTGGGATCACTCACAGGAAAGGGACAGAAAAGAAAGCATCTAACTGTGGACATATGGCACCCATCCACCACCCGTCACTGAACTAAAATAAAATAATAATAATAATAATAATAAAAAATAATAATAAAATAATAATAAAAAATAATACATGGAACTTGTAAAACGCTATATCTTGTAAAAACAAATCAAAGTGCTTGCTTCGACCTACCAACACACAAGCAATCAACAGCAATTCACAGTTTTAACAAATTCGAATGTACACTCACCACATCACACACACACACACACACACACACACCCAAACCCCCACACACACACACACACACACACCCAACACCACACACACACACACAAAAAACGCTTGCACGCACGCACGCACAGCCCCCGCACTCACACACACCTATAAACGTTATACACTTTGGCAGTAGATTTGAAGGCAGGACAATTGTCGGCGTTTTCATTTCAATTTTTCTGTTTTGTTTTTAAAAAAAGGACAGGCGTTTCCTTGTGCAGTGTGACATAACATATTTGATGCCGGTTAATACCCTTTATTTTGGTACCAAATTTGATATAATGTGTAAGAAATATTTAATAAGTAATGTAAATTAACCTCACCCCCAAAAATTTTTCCTTCTAAGGGGTTACCAATTTAATTGCTTGTTACCTGAAATAACCTGGGTTTCTAGGGAACATATACCATAAAACGTTAAAATAAACAAAGTTTCAGAAAAAAAGCACCCAAAATCCCCCCCAGGGGGGGGGGGGGGTCTAGGAGGGACCAAGGGCTATAAAACGGGGACGCCACCAGTTTTAACTTGCTTGCTGAAATTCCCAAAGTTCTTCCCTTCTCCTCTTCCCTCTCTCCTCTCCTTCTCTCTCCCTTCTCAAATCTTCATCTCCTCCTCTCCTCTCTCATCTCCTCTCTCTCCTCTCCTCTCTCCTCTCTCTCTCCCCCCTTTCTCCTTTTTCTCTCCTCTCCTCCTTCTCTCTCTCTCTCTTCTCTTATTATATATATGTATATGTATATATAAAATTTTATATATATATATATATATATATAATGTAATTAAATAAATGTATATATATGTATGTATATATACATACAACAATCTTCTCCTCTCTTCTTTAATATATATATTATGTGTAAATATATAAAATAAACACACGCACATACATACATGCCAAGGCACGCATGCACGCACCAGTGCGCAGCGCACTTGCTTTGATTACATTAGTTCTCTGATGTTCACTTTATTTGATAGAATAGATTAGAATACAAGTTACATACATGTTACATACAATAAGTCCTACTACATACAAAATCATACACACATACATATAACATACATACATACAAATATGCATACCACATACATACATAATACATACTAAAATACATACATACATACAACATACTACTACATACTAAAATACATACATACATACATAATAATTATAAAACCGAGGTCCCGTAGAGAACGAACGCAGAACACTTGCGCACAGTACGTTAAAACCCGTCCAGGGTTTAGGTGGGGGCCATTGGGGTGCTGGTGGGAACGGATTACAAAAATTTTACAAAACCTCATTCTCACAGAGACTGGACGAAAATGCACAGAGTGCCATTCCATAGTTTTTCGAAATATAAAAACAAATGTTAAAATTGAAGAAAAAGATTGAGTTATAGGGAACTGAATATCAGTCCCCTTCAAACTAAATCCAATACAGATAGACTTGATACCCCGTCCCTGACTCCCCCACCAACTATTGGCATGCAGAACACTTGCGCACACGTCTGTTAAAATCCTGTTCCACTTTTCGAAAGAGTCGGCCATTGTTGCTGGTACGGTGGGGAACAGACGGCAACATTGACAAAACGGGCATATAACACGGGATCTTGAGTCAAAATAAAAAAAGCACCAATCTTATTCCATTATCCTCGATAAAAAAAAAATGAAATAAAAAAAAAATAAATAAACACACGCACACAACACCCACACACAAACACACACAAACACACACCCCACACACACACACACACACACACACACACCACACACACACACACACGTAAATCACCCATGTACAACCATGCGAAAGCGATTTTGCCATTGATATACATTTATACCTGATGTTCACTATTTTTGATTAATAGATACATAAAAGAAGCTACGTACATATAAAATATATATAAAATATAATAAATATACTATATAATATATATATATTTAAAATATATAAAATACATATATATATATATATAATATTATATATATATTTAATATAGCCCAAACATACAAACATACACACACAGATAATAAAAAATGGACTTTTAAAATAAATTGAAGAATCAACCCTTTTTAAAAACATAAAATCAGTACAGACAAATGTTCAGCCTTGTTCCCTTACTCCCCGCACCATACCTGTACGTACGATTGCCTGACTGACTTGTCTGTGTTTGTGCTGTGTTCCAGACCCCCGCCCGCTACCTCCGGCCATCTTGGCGGGTGGTGGCCCCATGGTTTTCCTGGTCATCCGGTTCATCTGTTTCCACTTCACACCAAAGGTCAGTTGTTGGGGTAAACCCCCCCCCCTCCCCCCCCCTCCCCCCCTCTACTTCTGTCTGTCTTCTGTCTGTCGTCTGTCTTCTTCTTCTTCTGTCCCTCTCTCCCTTCTCTCTCTCCTCCTCTCTCTCTCCCCTCTCCACTCTCTCTCATCCTCTCTCCTCCTCTCTCCCCCTCTCCCCTTTTCTCCTCCTGGAGAATGCCAGGGGAAAGCTTTTTTTTATAGAGCACCCCTTTTTCTCAAAATTCTGTGCTAGAAGTTTTCTCTCGTTTCTGCTTTTTTCTGTCTTAATCCTGCCCCCCTCGTCTCTCTTTGTCTCTGTCGGGCTCTGTGGGTGTGGAGGGGGGTGCGTGTGTATGTGTATGTTGGTGGCATGTATGTGGGGGTTTGTGTATGCAGTATGTGTGCCTGTGTGCGTGTGTGTGTGCACGCGTGTGTGTGTGTAACTGTGGTGTGTGTGTGTGTGTGTGGGTGTGTGTGTGTGTGTGTGTGGTGGTGTGTGTGAGTGTGTGTGTGTGTTTTTGACTTTTGTTAAAAACGTTCTTGTTGGATTGAAGAAATTGGGTTGAATGCCAGCGTTTTGATTTTTTTTGCAAGATATAGCGCTATATAAATTCCATTTATTATTTTATTATTATTATTATTATTATTATTATTAAAAATTTTTTTATTATTATTTTATTATTTTTTAATTATTTATGTCACAACGTGGTCACCGTCCTGGATAAAACCCTTGAGATATATGCCGGGGCGAACGGTGGGGTTTTATATATAGTAATATATGTTTATGTATATAATATTTAATAATAGATAGATAGATAGATAGATGATAGATAGATAGATAGATAATAGATGATAATAGATAGATAGAAGATAGATAATAAATGAAAATAGATAGATAGATAAGTTCAAAACCAGAAAACAGCACTTAAAAAATGGGACAAACCTGAACATAACACCCCCAAAAAAAACATTGGCTGTACTCGTGCCGAAGTATCCCATGACAGGTCAGCTGATATAAATGGCAAATGCCGGATCCTCTCAGGGGAGGCATATTGTCCGGCGGAACAAGCGAAAGGATCTGTAAGGAACTGCAGTGAACTGTTTGTGTCCAAGATCTTAAGATCATGTAAAACGCTTTTAGGCTTTAAGCTCCTAAAGTTTAATTGTAAATAAATTAGGCTTAAAGCTTTAAAGTTGCAAGTATATGTAAATTATGTATAAGATGAGTGTATGTATGTATGTATGTATGTATTTGTATGATGTAGGTGTGTGTGTGTGTGTGGGTGTGTGTGTTGTGTGTGTGTGTGTGTGTTGTGTGTTTATGTATTATGTATATATGTATGTAGTATGTATGTATTTATTATGTATGTAGGTTTATGTATGTATGTATGTATGTATGTAGTTGTATTTGTATATATGGAGAGAGAGAGAGGAGAGAGAAAAGAGAGGAAGAGGAGAGAGAAGAAGAGAGAGAGAGAGAGAGAAGAGAGAGAGAGAACATACTACATACATACATACATACATAACACACACACACAACACACACACACACACACACACACACACACACACACACACACACACACAACCACCCCCCCCCCCCCCCCCACACCAACACAAACACACAGTCATCTCTACCACCAAACCAAGAACAGAAGAAACAAATGAATAAAGGGAAATCAAAGCTGCTTTTCACAGCAGACGGAGATATAAATGTCAGATAGAAAATAAGTTTGCTGGAACAATTTTCGGGCTGCTGGCAGGGCATCAAAAATAGTCCAGTAAACATGACAGCTGCACCACATAGTCAAAGATCATCTGCAGGGGTATGTGAAACAACTTACCTGACCATTTAAACGCATTTTCACCCGCTTTGAAAAGCATAATTTTTCAGAGAAATAAATGGCCTAAAGAATCCTGCTTTTTGAAAGGCGTCATTGTTGATGAAGAAGTTTCTCAACACTTCAAGGCAATAAACATTAACAAATCTCCTGGGCCAGTGGAATGGCGGTAGAACCCTTAAGTTCTGTGCCCACTGACTTGCAAGTGCCCTTTCACCACCTGTTCCAGACCCCTGGACACTTGCCAGATACCATTATTTGGAAGACTTCCAATTTTACCTCTTCCAAAGAAACCCAATCCTACTGGCCTAATGATTTCAGACCTGGGCTCTCACATCACTGGGATGAAAACATTAGGAAAAAGATCATAAAATACTCATTCTTTCTGTTACAGAGAAAACCTTGACCCTTTACAATTTTGCTTACAGATCTAAAAGGGGTGTCGAAGAGCCAAATTATTCATTTGAACAAGCTGTACAATCACTTTGAAACACCGATTCTCATGCCAAATTTGTTTGCTGACTTTAGCTCAGCTTTAATAAAAGCAGCCTCATATTCTGGTTAACAAAATACTTTCAAAATTTGATGTAGAAAAACAACTTATCTTTGCGATTGAATTTTTAACTGACGGCCACAGCGTGTTTTGCCAACAAAATCCCCTTCACATTAGATAAAACCACACTGGTTCCCCACAGGGCGCGTCCCTCGCCATTCTTTACATTCTATACACAGATGATTGTAGAAGCACCATGAAAGCTCATTTCTGGTAAAATTTGCGGACGACATGCTCTTCTGTCCTCTTATCTGGATCAATCCTAGACCACGGTCCGCCCTTACCGATTCGTAGATTGGTGTGATGAGGCCTATCTGGAGCAAATGTTTCTAAAACTAAAGACCTTTCCTATTGATTTCGAAGATCGAGCCACTTCTGAGAATACCACATCCATAGTGAAAAAGTTGAAAACGTTTTGAAATACAAATATCTGGGAACTGTTTTTTGACCCACAACTAAATTGGGATGCTAACACTGACCCCAAATTGTCAAAAAGGGCAACAACGTGTGTATTTTCGAGGAAGCTTAACTCATTTTTTTGTCGACAAAAAGATCTTTCTTTGTTCTACAATTTTTTATATAGAGAGCGTTTTGAGTTTTGCTTTCATTTGCTGGTACAATAACCTCACATTAAGAACAAAAATGCTTCAAGAATTTGTGAAAATCTGCTCTAAAATTATCGGGAAGAACAAAGAGACCCCAGTCGTTTTGTAATCGCAGCTTGTACGTAAAGCAAGCCAATTTTGGCCGATTCCCCCACCTCTGTTTTCAAATTTCAATTGTTCCTTCAGGACGTCGTTTCAATGCCACAACACAAAAAAACAGAAAAAGGAATTCCTTTGGCCATACTATCCGAGTTCAAACTCACATAAAACTGACTGAGGTTGTTTTGTTTTTGTTTTTTTGTTTTTTTTTTTGCTCTTTTGTGGGTGTGGTGGTGGTGGTGTGTGTGTGTGTGTGTTTTGTGTGTGTGTTGTGTGGGTTGGTGTGTGTGTTAACTTCTCTGAATTACTTACCTGCCACTGTTTTGTATGTAGCCAATTCATACAGGGGGCACATACATGCATATGTACCCAAAAATGAGTAGTCTTTTTTTGGCTTTTGATTTCTTTTAATTGCTTTAAATCACATGTCTTTTTACATTTTGTGCGGGGGGGGGGGGGGGGGGACGGGTGGGTGTGGATGGGTGTATGTAGGGGGGGGGGGGGGCGTGTGGTATGTGTGGTGTGGATTGTTGGGGAGGGGGGGAGCGTGTGTGTGTGTGTGTGTGTGTGTTGTGTGGTGTGTGGTGTGCGGGTGTGTGTGTTGCGGTTGCGTGCAGCATGTTTTTGTGCGGGTGTGAACACGTGCGAAAAGTTTAAATAATGGTGACATATGTCTTTCTATCAATGGTTTTTAAAACAATTGTATCTAAAATTGGTGGTGTGTATGCGTGTGTTTGCGGTGGCAAGCGCGCGCGCGTAGATGTGAGTGTTTGTGACATTTTATTTGTAGTTATATAATGTTTGAACAAAAAGAAATGTAGCTCCTTCGTGTGTTTGATATATTGTACAATATGCCTGTCAGTATTGTAATTGCCCTTCAGGGATGATTAAAGTGTTTTTGACTTTGACTTGACTTTGACTTGAAACCACCCCCCCCCCCTTCCTGTCACAGAAAGCGGACCCCAAGGAGTACAAGCCTCCCAGCTGGTGGGAGCGGATTCGGCGGAGGGGCCGTCTGGCCAGCATGTCCCAGCTGGGGCCCGGGGGCCCCCGGGTCAACGTGGACAGGGGTCACCACATGACCTATGGCAAACCCCCCCCCCCCCGCTCCTACCCCCCCACCTCCGACACCAAAACCCCCCCTCTCTACTTCGTCCGGCACCGCTGTACCGCAAGACCCAGACTTTATGGGACCGAGACCATGCTAGGAATTCCGGGGAAACTCCGCCCCAAAAAGGGGTACATCCCGGCATGCGAAAGCGAGCGGGGGCCATGTCCAATATGGCGGATGGTGGGGGGGGAAGGGGGGGGTTTTGGGGAACCCAGTGTTAGTAACGCTCCGAGGGGGGGGAAAAGCCCCCAGTCGGTGGGGATTTCAATGATGGGGAAGGTTCGGTCACAAAATCCCGCCACTGACGGGAAGGGATTAATGAGGGAGGGGGGGGATACTGAGTTGTGAGTTTTTGGGGGGTAGGTTTTTGTTTTGTTTTTTGGGGTTTTTTTTTTTGTTGTTTTTTTTTGATGTTTTGACTACAGTTTTGGTAAAAACGTTTTTTTTTTGGTTTTTGTTTTATAGGGCCCCATTTGGAGCTGATTTTTTAAAATGTTTTTTTTGCTGCTTTCGGTTTCTGGAGCAGGGTTTATAAATTTTCGTTTTTTTTTTACTTTATTTTTGAAGCATGATTTATTTGGTTTTAGTTTTTTTGACTGCCCCGGTTGTTTTTTTTACACAATTTAATCAATTTTTTATTTTTTACTGCCAATTTTGGGGATTTTAAAATTTTATCAATATTTTGTTATTTGACTGACATTTTTTTGAGTACAAAATTATTGTTTTTGTTTCTGACTGCCCGTTTTAGGAGCAAAATTTTTATTGTTTTTTTTTCCCTGAATTGCCCTTTTTGGAGCAGGCTTTCTTTTCTTAGTTTCATTTTTGGACGGCCCAGATTATGGAGCACGATTTATAGTTTTTTTTTGAAATTCAGCTGTTTTGAAAGGTTTTAGGCCTAATTTTCTTCAACTTCTTCTCCTCTCTCTGTGAAAACTGAAGCAATCTTCATACTGTTGTGAATAAAAACTGAAGTTTCTGGGTTTGGTTCTCACTCCAGCCCTTTTACCAACTTTGATGTTGTTGTTGTCGTTGTCGTTTCGGGATTATGTAAACGTCTCGCGGAAATTTCCGTTTTAGGGACTGTAAGAAGGAGGCGTACTGTAGGGAAAAAAATTTTATATAACCATTGCGATTCATGAAACAGTTTAAGAAAGCGTAATGGAAATTTTCCCCCCCGCCCCCGCCCCCCGCCCCCCTCCCCCATTTTTTTTTTTTTTGCTTCCAACATAAAAAGTATTTTTTGTGTTGAGATCTGATCAAAGTTTTGGCAATATCCCCATGCTTGGATTGTCAGTTCATGGAAAAAAACACTAAAATCCCAATAGAAAAGATATTTTTATTGTGGGTTTTTAAAAATTTTTTGTTTTAGTTTTTTTTTCTTTGTATTAACGTTTTTTCCCAAAACTTATCCCCTTGACATATGAGCTTTAGCACAATAAATTATGAAAATTTTTTTGTTTTAGGACATATCATAAATATAGAGACTGAAACCCAAGAGAGATAATTTTCAAGCAAAGCGAATCCACTTTCCATCATATTTTCTGCGAAAAATTTTAATTATTCCTGGTGACAATTTTTATTTATCTCCAAAGTTGAAGCTTGGGGCGTATTTTTTTCTTTTTTGCTGCTCATCTTTTTTTTCCCTGTGATGTCCCTGTCCTGCTGTTCCCCATCCACCCCAACATAAGTGCGCTTTTCGGAAGAGGTAGCCCCTTGTGTGCCAGTGAAACGGATAGAAACATTTATAAAACTGCATACACACAGGGACTGGATGTAAAAAAAAAAAGTAAAAGAGTGGTTTATTCCATCATCCTCGAAATAAAAGACTACAAAACTTTAGGTTGCCTTGAGAACCCTAGTAACAGGGGCAATAGAGTTAAAGACAACTCGTTGCATGACAAAACGCCGATGGAATGAGTATAATAAAAACAAAATAGGATGATCCTATGAACTGCAAACTTCCCCGGGAAAGCACTTGACTGCTGGGCCAGTGCGCTAGAACGCTCCGTTATTCTATAATACCCCAGTCTAAAGGGCCTGAGAGGTAACGACACCTGCAGTGCAGGTTTTCACATTCAGCAACACTCAAAAAGTAAAATTTGCATCTGTAAAATGGAGATGCCCTACTGTGGGGTTGCTATCTCCCATTTCACACCCTTTCAACTCATCTGGATAGAACCCAAAATGATGTTTACGAAAACAACAGCAAAAACAACAAAAACAAATGACTCTAACAACAAAAACAACAACAACTAACTCTAACAACTCAAACACAAAAATAACAACCCACTTTCTTTACAGAACTTGAACCCGCGCCTTCCATCCAAAGTATTCAATGCACAAACCACTGCCCATAGTGGGGTGGTTTGGGAAAATACATACTTTATGAACCAAAATAGAAATAAAATGGGTATTCTTTTTTTCGGTCTTTTTTTTCGTTTTTTTTTTTTTTCTTTTTTTTTCCCCCCATTCTTTCCTGTTTTGAAAAATTTTTTGGTTTTAGTCTTTTTTTTTTTGTTTTCTTTGCGTTTTTTTTTTTTTTGTTTTTTTTTTTGGGGTCTTTCTTGTGGGTTCGTTTTTTTTTGGTTTTTTCTTTTATCCCTTTCTTTTTTGTTTTTTTAAAAATTTTACTTGGTAGGTTTTTTTGCTTAAAAATTTAATTATTTTCTTTTGCTTCCAAAATTTTTGTTACTTTTGACTTTTTTCCGGCAAAACTTAACTTAATTAGAGAAAGGAATAAATAGAAAAATAAAAAGGTGAATACAGGGAATCGAAAAAAAAAAACCCAAAAAAAAAAAAAAAAAGAGAGAACGGATAAACTCGGGGGGGAAAGGGTTTTTGGGTTCTTTTTTGTTGTTTTTCCCCTTTTTAACTCGTGGTGAATAAAATGGATGGGACTAAAATTAGGTCCCGTTTCCCACATTTTGTTTTTTTTAAAAAACAGTGTTTTTCTGTCTGTGGGTCTGTCTGTTTTTGTCTTGGTCTTCTCTGTTAATGTCTGGGTTCGGGGGGGGGGGGGAAGCCTGTGGTCAGAAACATTGCGCTAAAAATTTTTGACCCCGGGGTTTCCCAAATTTCCCGGCGAGGGGTTTTTTTCCGGGGGAAAATTTTAACATCGGGTTGACTCCCCTCTCCCCAAAAGGTTTTGGATGAGAACCATAAACGAGGCTCCGTGTGCGAAGCACGTTTAACTCTTCCCGTTTCGTTAAGTCCTTTTCCTGTTTTTTGAAAAAAATAGGCCTTTCGTGTGCCGGTGGGAAAAAATAAAATTTTAATTTTTTTCCCCAAAAAGGGTTTCCCGGGGGGGGGGGTTTTTTAAAATCCCGGGAGGGCTTACTCCTTTTATTTTTGGGTTATAAAAGAAAAAAATAAAAATAAATAAATGTGGGTCTGTCTGTGGGTCTGTCTTTTTGTTTGTCTGTCTGTTGTCTGTTCTCTCTTTGTCTCTCTCCCTTTTTCCTTTCTCTCTCTCTCTCTCTCTCTCTTTTCCTTCTCTCTCCCCTCTCTCTCTCTCCCCTCCTCTCTCCCCTTTTTCTTTTCTCCTCTAAAATTTTCGCAGTGTTTTTAAAATTAATCTTTTTCCTTCATTCCAAAAGTTAACTTCGTTTTGACAAGTTATGTTTCGTGCGTGCGTGCTTTTGCGGGGGGTGTGTGATGAGTTACACACGGGTGCAAAAAACTCCGATGCAAAGTTTTCCTGATCGTGTGCATGTTTGCGAAATGTCGTAAAACCCCCCGTGTCTTTTTTTTCAAAAAAAAAAAAAAAAAAAAAAATTGGGTTTTTGGGGGAAAAAAAACAAAACCCTTTTGTCAGGCCCCCCCTATCTCTTTTTTTCTTTTTTTTTTTATTTTTTTTAATAGTGAACGGGATTGTGCGAATTTTTGGGAGAGAAAAGATAGCGGGCTCCATTGCTGTTAAGTGCTTTTTAAGAAAAAAAAAAAAAAGTCAGAGAGATTGGTCAGGTATTGTTTTTTAAAAGGGGTCTAGATATTTCTTTCGGCTGCAACAGCCCTTTGGGGTGGCTTCGGGAAAATATACACCCTTTTTTTTATTTGTACGTGCCTTTCTGTGTATTTTGTGGGGGGTGGGGGGGGGGGGTGGGGGGGGGGGATTGTGTGTGTGTGTGGGGGGGGGGGGGGGGGGGGGTTTGTTGTGTATGTGTTTTGTTTGGGCGGGGTGTGTGTGTAGTATGTGTTTTGGGGTGTGGTGTTCATTTTGTGTATGCAGGTGGTTTTTTTTGTGTGTGTTTGTGGTGGGGGTGTGTGTGTGGTGTGGTGTGTTTTTTTGGGGTTTTGGTGTGGGGTTTTTTTGGTGGTTTTTTGAGGAGGGAAAAGGGTGTTTTTTGTGTGTTTTTTGTGTGTGTGTTGTGTGGTGAGTTGTGTGTGTGTGTTTTTGTTTTTTTTGCGTGCGTTTTTTGGGGGGTTTTGTTGGGTGCTTGCTGCGAGCGGCGTGGGGGTTTTTTTTTGGTTTGTGTTTTTGGGGGGCAGGCGAGGGGTGGTTTGTGCCAGGTGAGTGTGTGTGTGTTTGCGTGCTTGGGGGTTTTTTTGGGGGTTTTTTGGTGTGATTTGCTTTGTGTGTT
This sequence comes from Stramonita haemastoma, assembly GCA_030674155.1. Taxonomy (NCBI): domain Eukaryota; kingdom Metazoa; phylum Mollusca; class Gastropoda; order Neogastropoda; family Muricidae; genus Stramonita; species Stramonita haemastoma. The sequence goes on along the minus strand of JASPKP010003255.1, from coordinate 1,631 downwards.
GTGTTGTGTGGGGGTGTGTGTGTTGTGGTGTGTTTTTTGTTTTTTTTTTTGTGTGTGTGCTCTGTGTGTGTGGGGGTTTTGGGGGGTGTGGTTTGTGTGTGTGGGGGGGTGTGTGTGGGGTTTTGTGAGGTGTGTGTTTTGCGTACCTTTGTAGCCCTATGTTTAGCAGTAGCCACCAAAAACCCCCAGAATTTTTTTTACTCAAAAAAATGAAAAAGATTTCGTGTTGTCAAAAACAAAAAACCCTGTGGGGGCCCCAGTCTTTTGGGATGTTGTATAGTAGCAGGCCCGTGTTGCTGTGTCCGTGGGTCTGTCTTGCCCTGTTGTCTTGTCTGTCTGTTTTGTCCTGTCTGTTGCCCTTGTTGTTGTTTTTGTCTGTCTGTTGTTGTTTTTCTCTTCTCTCTCTCTTTTCTTTTTCCTCTCTCTCTTCTCCTCTCTCTCTCTTTCTTCTCTCCTCTCTCTCCCCTTTTTTTTTTGCCCCTGTCAGCCTTCCCTCTCTGTCTGTCTGTTGTTTGCCCGACTTTTGTCTCTGTCTCTGTCGGCCCCCTCTCGTCTCTTTTCCCCCCGTCTTTTCTGTTGTCTGTCAGTGGGTTTGTCTGTTGTCTGTCTGTTTTTTCCCCCCTTTCTCAAATAGGGGGACGGAAAAGGTTCGGTTTTTAAATTTTGGCGACCCCGGTTCGGCCCGGGGCCCGGGGGGGGGTTTTTTCTCCGGAGTTAACACCCGTGCTGATTTCACTTCCCCAAAAGCCCCCGGGGTGGACTTTAAAACGGGCCCCCGTGTGCGAAGGGACGGGGAAAATATTGCGCACACTTTAATCCTTTTCCCCTTTTTGTAAAAGTTGGCCTCTTTGGGCCCCCGGGGGGGAAAACAGAGGGACATTTACAAAACTGCCCCCACACGGGGAGGGAAATGTAAAAAAGCACAAGAGTGTTTTTTCCATTTCCTCGTATAAAAGAATAAATAAAATAAACCCCCCTTTTTTTTGTCTCTGTCGCTCTCTGTCTCTGTCTTTTGTCTCTCTTTTGTCTTCTGGTCTCTGTCTTGTCTCGTTCTCTCCCCCCCCCTTCTCTCTCTCTCTCTCTCTCTCCCCCCCCCCCCTTTCCCCGGGGTCCTCTGTGTCTCTCCCCTGTTCCTCTTGTTTCTGTTCTGTTCTGTCTCTCTGTCTCTTTTCTTGGTCTCTCTTTCTCTCCTCTCTCTCCTCTTCTCTCTCCTCTTTTCTCTCTTTCTTCTCTTTTCTCCTTTCCCCCCCCCCTCTCTCTCTCTCTGTCTCTCTGTCCTCTGTCTTGTGACTCGTTCGTTTTGTTTTTAAATGCTTTTAAAAGAAACAAAGGAAAGCACCAGAGCAGACTGGTAGGTACCCTTCATGTCTGCAATGTAATGAATGTAAGCAATGTAATGAAGTGTGTAATGAAAGGGCAATGAATTTTAAGGTTTTTTGTTATCGGCTGTAAATACAGTCCTGGGGGGGCCGCAGGGGAAATACTACACCTTTTTTATGATATTAAACACTTTCCCCTTTGTGTGTGTGTGCGTGTGTGTGTGTGGTTGTGTGTGTTGTTTTGTGTGTGTGTGTGTGTGTGTGGGGGTTTTGGGGTTTTGTGTGTGTGTGTGTGTGTTGTGTGTTTTGGTG
>JASPKP010000326.1:37500-42500 GCA_030674155.1 Stramonita haemastoma | reverse complement strand
ATAAATAAAATAGATCAAGAAAGGCTTCACAAGAGAGTACACACGTTGAACTCAAGATAATCGTATGAATTGTCACACACATCCTGTTTCATTTTGCTTCTGAAAACCTTTCCATTTGTTAAGGTGAGAAAAACCATCCTGCTAAAAAAACAACCCAAAACAGAGGGTCAAAACTCTGTAGTAATAATATTGAACATAATTATTCTCATTGCTTTAGTTTAAATCTTCTGGTATTTAAGCATTATTGCTTTGTTTTATGACCTCAAGCCAAGCTGTGTATAAAGTCTATCTCACAAACTTGTAGGCAACATGTTTAAATGCTGTAACAATTGTGACGCTCCACCACATAATGAGACGGAGTACACATGAGGTCAATTTTTAGTTATTGACATGTTATTAATGTGCAATAAAGTGGCTATCAAATACAAAAAACAGATTGAAAATCGGACAATTCTGTGCAACATTATTACAAATTGAAATGATAGACTGCAGGATGTGACAAAATGAGAAACGAGCAAATTTATTTAGGTAACAGGTTGTCAGAATGAGGGCTTTGGTATTTTCAAAACACATTTAAAAGCAAAAGGAATAAAAATGATACCTTGATATTTCATTATAAGATAAATAAACAGATCTAGTTTAATAATCAATCAAAATCACAAAATTGACAACTTGACCCCCACCTGCCTTTAAAGGCTCCTAGCGCAAAATTGGTTAATGTGCTAAGCGACTCATTTCGTGGTGGAGCGCCACATTATTAATTAGTACAGATATATATCTTTCAACTCATTGATGAAGCGCCAAGGTAACGTTTACTTTTCTTTAAGTTCGCAAAAAGGAAACATGTTGTTTATCTGAGATCTTGAAATGAAAAGTGAGGTCAAAGGTTATGTATTATAGCCAAACACTCTGGCCTATCCAAACTAGGTCAAGGCCGTTTTTCAAGGTCAGGGGATGCCATGAGGACCACAAACAAAAACAAAGGGAGGACAATTATTTTTTGTTTTCTTCCCGTTTCTTTTTTATTTGTGTACATAAGTTCAGTCAAGGTGGTGGTCAGCTGTAGTTTGACATGGAAGTAGCCCCAGCCTGGTCAGCCCTCATGCACTGGTCAGCTGTCAGTAGAGGGTGCAGACAGTGGCGACATCTGTCAGCTGTCAGTAGAGGGTGCAGACAGTGGCGACATCTGTCAGCTGTCAGTAGAGGGTGCAGACAGTGGCAACATCTGTCAGCTGTCAGTAGAGGGTGCAGACTGTGGCGACATCTGTCAGCTGTCAGTAGAGGGTGCAGACAGTGGCGACATCTGTCAGCAGGTCACAGCTATCTCAGCACACGTGCTGCAACTTGACCGTGTTGTAGTGACCGGTGCTAGTTCTGTTCTGGGCTTCAGGATGGTGTGCACTCCAGCTTGTGCTGGTCTTTAAAAAGAATTTTAAAAGATTTCTGGGTGAATATCTTCATAGTGACGTGATTGAATTCTGGAAGTAACATTGTATATGAGTGTGTGTGTGTGTGTGTGTGTGTGTGTGTGTGTGTGTGTGTGTGTGTGTGTGTGTGTGTGTGTGTGTGTGTGTGTGTGTGTGTGGTGTGTGTGTGCGTGTGTGTGTGTGTGTTTGTGTGTGTTTCTTTTGTGGGTGTATGCATATATATATATATATATATATAATATATATATATATATATATATATATATATATATATATATATATCTGTGTGTGTGTGTGTGTGTGTGTGTGTGTGTGTGTGTGTGTGTGTGCGTGCGTGCGTGCGTGTGTGTGTCTTCAATTTTACGTCTGTTCACTTAATTTGATATTAGACGGGTGTGTGTGTGCGTGTATGTGTGTGTGTGTGTGTGTGTTTGTGGGTGGGCGGAAATGTGGGTTTTTCAATGTGTGTGTATGTGTGTGTGTGTGTGTGTGTGTGTGTGTGTGTGTGTGTGTGTGTGTGTGTGTGTGTGTGTGTGTGTGTGTGTGTGTGTGTGTGTGTGCATGCATGTGTGAGTCCTTGTCTACACTTTAAGAAAATATTGTTATCTTTGTTTCGTATACACAGACACCAATATGTGACGCTCCACCACGAAATGAGTCCCTTACTTCATAACCCACTTTTCCGCTAACAGCTATTTTAGGCAGGTGGGGGTGAGGTTGTCGATTTTGAGATTTGGATGGATTATAAAACTATAGCACTTATTCTACCTTCTAGGGAAATATCAAAGAATAATTTTGCTTCATTTTGTCTTTAAACGTGTTGTGAAAATAGCCAGGCCTTCATTCTGACCACCTCTCAGAATGCTGAACTTGTCAATTTCTCACTTTGACATTTCCTGCATTCTATCATTTCAATTAGTAATAACTTTTGATAGAATCGTTCGATTTTCAATATGTTTTTTGTTTTGTATAGCAATTTTATTCCAATTTAATAACATACCAATAACTAAAATTGACCTCAGGTGCAATGCGACTCCTTATGTGGTGGAGTGTCACAGATCATCATTGAGTTCCTCTATTTTCTTCCCCCTTTAAAAACACAGGGGTGTTCTTTTGTCAATTATTTCGACAGATTTTATTCTTTGACAATGAATCTTTGTGTTGTAACACGTGGGAAAAAAAACGATTTTCATATCAGTGTCCTGATTGTAGCTGGGTAGTTTAGCCTGCCCTGTCGCTTATACTAGTCTGTCTCCCCGAGATTGTTGCTCACTTTTTGTGTTACCTTTGTTGAAGGAGGTTTGATTCTGTCTTCTCCGTTTTGTGATCTGGTAAACATTGTTGATTTATTTCTGAATTAATGTGTATCTACTTTAGTGACATTAGTTCAAGATATTTCTTGTAACATAGGTTTCAGTCTAAAAGTATGACGTATCCTGCAATTTTTTTTTCAAATGAAGTTTATCTTAACATATACTCATAATTACAAATATTTTTCTTTTATCTTATGGCTCTGTTCTCTTCTGAATAGTATTATTTATTTTGCTTTATATGTATACTTTTTCGAAACTATTATTAAATTTTGGATTATTTTTGTGTTAAAAAGATTGGACATGTGTGATGACTGTTAAAGTCAAAAGCCAGTTTTGAAACAAACGTAACCTTTAAAAATTGATATTCTTTCTGATGACAGTTTCTGAAATAAAAAAAACTCAGTTGTGATGTGTGTACTCTTCTTAAAGTGCTGGTAGTTCTTTTAACCTGTTACCATCTAAAACTATAAGCTAGGCATACCATTTTATTGAGGGTAATTTTGAAAGTTTGATTCCTTTCTGTGCATGTATTCTAAACATAATCAAGAGTTTAGATGGCGTAATGACATAGAGTCTCAATAGTATTAGAAAGAGGTAAATTATGGACACATCTATAGAGAGAATCCATACATGACATCCATGGTTTGTGTTCAAAAATGGTATCAGTAAATATGTCTTGTTGTGATAGTACCAAACAGAAATGTCTAGAGTCGGTTTTGACTTGTTCTGATCAAACATGGAGATGCCCTTCTTACAATGTAAACGTAAACATGGGAAAAGACGAAGTCATCGTCAGGGATTCGTGTTCTGACCAAACATGTTGTTGCCCTTTTTACAATTAGAACTAGAAAAAATAATAATTTGCACGGATTCATGTTCTGATCTAACATGTGCATGTCCTTCTCCGACCTTAGAATTCAAAACAATGGAGTAGTCTTCAGGCATTCTGCACTACCATGGTCACAGAGTGGGGTTGAAACATGGAAAACAATGGCTTTGAACATACTCCATCCTTCTTCATGTCCACTTTCCTCAAGGAAGTAATGATTCAGATTATCTATAAAATGACAGAGTCTACCAGCTTAAGACAGAATCTTCAGAATATGTCAATCAAAGCTCGCTATATCTTCAATGTTTAACATAGTTTTCTAATATATACTATCTAAAGCAGCTTAAAGGAAAAGACTGTAAATGTTACTTCGTTTCTTTTTTGTGGTGCATGTAGCCAGACCTGTGTATTGTGTGGTGAAGGTGCAGGAGCAGTGATGATGATGGCAGAGATGAAGGCTGTCTACCTGCTGATGCTCATTCTGGGCTCCTTTCAACAGCATTGCTGTGCTCGATACTGTGAGTACAATCAGAGACTGTCTGTCAATGTTTCTACATAGTTTATTTTATTGTGTCATTCATTCATTCATTCATTCATTCATTCATTCATTTATTCAATCATTACAAATTATTAATTAATTAATTAATTAATTAATTAATTAATTAATTCAGTCAGTCAGTCAGTCAGTCAGTCTGCCAGTCAGTCAGTCAGTCAGTCAGTCAGTCAGTCAGTCAGTCAGTCAGTATTTTTCCTTACTTTGTTTCTTTCTTTTGCATTTCTCATTTTACAAGAGCAAGCACAATAATAAACTGCTATGTCGAGAGGAAGCTCTTTGTTCTTGAAGCTGGGTTTGTTAGATCTTTGTTTTCGTAATGAGAGAGGACGCTGGGATGAGGGCTTGATTTTTTTTCGTATAGATCAAAATAATGAGAATAGAGACACCAAAGCTACACACACACACACACAACACACACACACGCGCGCGCGCGCGCGCGCGCGCGCGCGCGCGCGCGCGCGCCACACACATATACGCATACACACACATACACACACACAAACACACACACACATATACACACACACACACACACACACACGCACACACACACACACACACACACACACACACACGCACGCACGCACGCACGCACAGACACACACACACACACACACACACACACACACACACACACACACACACACACACGCCACATATACACACACACAGTTGTGCACGCACATACAGAACATATAGTCATAGGTGAACACAATATGCTGATGTGTAAAAACGTATGCTGACAAGATGACACTATTTCTTTAAAGAAAAAAAAGTTTTAAAAAATAAAGGAGAAAAAGGAAGATACATATAGTGAGAGAGTGGGAGAGGGAAGAGAGAGAGAGAGAGAGAAAGAGAGAGAGACAGACAGACAG
>JASPKP010000326.1:25000-27500 GCA_030674155.1 Stramonita haemastoma | reverse complement strand
ATGGAATAAGCACTCTTGTGCTTTTTTACATCCAGTCCCTGTGTGTATGCAGTTTTGTAAATGTCATCTGTTCCCACCGGCACACGATGGCCTACTCTTACAAAAGCGGAATAGGATTTAACGTGTGCACAAGATGTTCTGCGTGCGTTCGCACACGGGGCCTCGGTTTAAAGTCTCATCCGAAGGACTATTGGGGAGAGTAGAGTCAGCACTGATGTTAACTCCAGGAGAAAAATCTCCTCGACCGGACACGAACTCGGGTCTTCAAATTGCCAGCGCAATGTTCTGACCACTAGGCTATCCGTCCCCCCTTGTAGTTTTGGAGTGTTCTTTGGTGCGTGTAGCCAGACCTGTGTATTGTGTGGTGAAGGTGCAGGAGCAGTGATGATGATGGCAGGGATGAAGGCTGTCTACCTGCTGATGCTCATTCTGGGCTCCCTTCAACAGCATTGCTGTGCTGAGTCCTGTGAGTACAAGCAGACACTGGCTGTCAATGTGTGAATGGAGCTACACAACTTCTTTTCCTACCGGTTTCTTTCCTTCCTTCCTTCCTTCATTCATTCGTTCGTTTATTCATTCATTTGTTCGTTCGTTCGTTCGTTCATTCATTCATTCATTCATTCATTGTTGTATATTTCGATTTGTTCATCTTTTTATCTCCGTTTTGATTTTCCCTTTTTTCTATTGTTTTCCTTTTCTTTTATTTTCCACTCCTTATATAACCATCTGGGTTTTTTTGTTTAAATCTTTCGTGAGATTTTTCAAGTTTTTTGTTATCTTTCTTTCTTTTTTTCTATTCTTTTCTTTTATATGTCTTATATTACCAGAGCAAGCACACTAATGAATTGTTATAATTCTATAGAGCGGTCTCTTTCTCTTGGACCCGGACTTATTTATATATCTCTTTTTTCGTGATGAGGGAGGGGTGGGGATGAGGGTTCTATTCCTTAGTGTAAAGCAAAATAATGAGACAATATACCAGTGCTACGGACAGTCACACAAACACGCGCGCACACACGCACACAGTGTCTCTCTCTCTCTGTCCCTGTCTCTCTGTCTCTATCTCTGTCTCTCTGTCTCTCTGTCCCTGTCTCTCTGTCTCTATCTCTGTCTCTCTGTCCCTGTCTCTCTGTCTCTGTGGGGGGCGGATAGCGTAGTGGTCAGAACATTGCGGCGGTAATTTGAAGACCCGGGTTCGAGTCCGGTCGAGGAAATTTTCTTCCTGGAGTTAACATCAGTGCTGACTCCACTCTCCCCAAAAGTCCTTCAGATGAGACTTTAAACCGAGGCTACGTGTGCGAACGCACGCAGAACATCTTGCGCACACGTTAAATCCTGTTCCGCTTTTCGTAAGAGTAGGCCATCATGTGCCGGTGGGAACAGATGACAATATTTACAGAGCTGCATGCACACAGGGACCGGATGAAAAAAAGCACATGATTGCTTATTCTGTTATCCTCGATATAAAAGAATAAATAAATAAATAAATAAATAAATAAATAAATAAATAAATAAATAAATAAATAAATGTCTCTGTCTGTCTGTCTGTCTGCCTGCCTGCCTGTCTGCCTGTCTGTCTGTCTGTCTGTCTGTCTGTCTGTCTGTCTGTCTGTCTGTCTGTCTGTCTGTCTGTCTGTCTCTCTCTCTCTCTCTCTCTCTCTCTCTCTCTCTCTCTCTCTCTCTCTCTCTCTCTCTCTCTCTCTCTCTCTCTCTCTCTCTCTCTCTCTCTCTCTCTCTCTCTCTCTCTCTCTCTCTCTCTCTCTCTCTTCTCTTGTCCTTCGGATGAGACCATAAACCGAGGCCCCGTGTGTGAACGCACGCAGAACATCTTGTGCACACGTTAATCCTGTTCCGCTTTTCGTAAGAGTAGGCCATCGTGTGCCGGTGGGAACAGATGACATTTACAAAACTGCATACACTTGGGGACTGGATGTAAAGAACCACATGAGCGCTTATTCCATTATCCTCGATATCAAGAGCAAATAAAGAAAAAATCACACACAAAAGCACATCATGTTGGTGGGCGAACACAAAATATTGATGTGTAAAAACGCTTGCTGGCAAGACAGCTCTCTTATTTTCAAAGTGAGCAAAAAGGGGGAAAGAGGAATATATAAGGAGTGAGGAGAGAGACAGAAAAAGATGGAAACAGAAATAGATAAACAGAGACAAAGACAGACAGACAGACAGATTAAGAGGGCAAGAGGCATAGACAGTAAATTGAATGCACGTATGAAACTTAAAACTGTTCTAAAGGATGGTTTATCAATATTCCTTGTCGCATTCTCGGTCTGTTTTAGGCACACCACTCAGAAAGGTTTTTGAAGTGGAGAGACACGCTGTGTTGGTGTTACCTGTTTCCACACAAAATTCTCCCTGCTTCCCAGTGAAGGAGTGTGCATCATTGCTGGTCAGCAATAGGCTTACTTCATCAAGGACATTCTGCCCACAGATCATCAGGAAGAACTGTTCTTGGTCCCCTCTTCCCACCAACTGTTCT
>JASPKP010000326.1:15000-20000 GCA_030674155.1 Stramonita haemastoma | reverse complement strand
CTTTGTTGTTGAGAGCACAATGCCCACAGTTAAGCAGTAAGTATAGCGAAGTCAGTATTGTGGACAATTGATCTCAAAACTCAATGATAAAATTGTCGCCAAAAAAAAAACATTGACACACACACACACACGCACACACACACACACACACACACACACACACACACACACACACACACACACACACACACACACACACACACACACACACACACACACACACACGCACACACACACACGCACACACAGACACACACAGACACACACACTGAGCAGTATACACGCACACTTCTATCTACATATTATGTATGCATACATATATCTGGGGGCGGGATAACTAGGTTGTCAGAGCACCTACTTTCGATTTCCCCAAGTCAAGTTAAGCAGCGTCGAGCGTGGTTACCACTTGGATGGGTGACCGTTTGCGCGCCTTGGCTTCTGTACAGTTTCCCCAGTTAGTAGTAGTAGTAGTAGTGTAGTAGTAGTAGTAGTAGTAGTAGTAGTATGTAGTAGTAGTAGTAGTAGTAGTAGTAGTAGTAGTAGTAGTAGTAGTAAATGGAATTTATATAGCGCTATATCTTGTAAAAACAAATCAAAGTTCATCCAGCTGTAAATGGGTATATGCCCTCTGTAGGGTCAGGGAAGATAAAGCAACGAGGGAGAGGAGATGGGCGCCGCCCTCAATATGGTGGTCCCCAGAGAAGCTGAGGTCTTTGATGTCTTGCTCCCCTACGACCGCCTAGGTTACAGGACACCTTTGCCTTACCTTTTTTTTTATATACATCTCTCTCTCTCTCTCTCTCTCTCTCTCTCTCTCTCTCTCTCTCTCCTCTCTCTCTCTCTCTCTTCTCCTCTCTCTCTCTCTCTCTCTCTCTCTCTCTCTCTCTCTCTCTCTCTCTCTCTCTCTCTCTCTCTCTCTCTCTCTCTCTCTCTCTCTCTCTCTCTCTCTCTCTCTCTCTCTCTCTCTCTCTCTCTCTCTCTCTCTCTCTCTCTCTCTCTTCTCTCAGACTTTGAACAAATTCGTTATATGCACATACATCCACTCCCCCATCTCCCACTTCGTTTTGAATTGTGGCCCAAGGCTGATGTTCAATAAAAACATTTCATTCATTTTCTATTTTCATTTCTCTCTCTCTCTCTCTCCTCTCTCTCTCTCTCTCTCTCTCTCTCTTCTCTCTCTCTCTCTCTCTCTCTCTCTCTCTCTCTCTCTCTCTCTCTCTCTCTCTCTCTCTCTCTCTCTCTCTCTCTCTCTCTCTCTCTCTCTCTCTCTCTCTCTCTCTCTCTCTCTCTCTCTCTCTCTCTCTCTCTCTCTCTCTCTCTCTCTCTCTCTCTCTCTCTCTCTCTCTCTCTCTCTCTCTCTCTCTCTCTCTCTCTCTCTCTCTCTCTCTCTCTCTCTCTCTCTCTCTCTCTCTCTCTCTCCCTCTCTCTCTCTCTCTCTTATATATATATATATATGTACACTAGCCACTATCTCATATATATATGAGACACACAAACAGATACATAGATACAAAGATACCAATGATTCTACTACACACAATATGCCTTAAAATTTCTGTACTTTATCAACAATTGAACAAAGAACATTGAGGAAAATTACAGAAATAAAAAGAAAAAAAAACTTTTCCTTCTTTCTTCCTTTTTTCCTATTTATGTCTGAATATGAACAGTGTACTGTTTATCTTTCATTTATATAAGAAATTTATTCCCCCCCCACCCCGCCGCTCAGGGCTTAACCATAAAATAATGCAGTTTGTTTTGTTTTTCTTTTTTTATTTCGAGGGTAATGGAATAAGCACTCATGGGATTTTTTTACATCCAGTACCCGTGTGTGTGCAGTTTTGTCAGTTTTGTCAACCGTTTCCACTGGCACACAATAGCCTAGTCTTTAGAATATCGGAACGGGTTTTAACATGTGCGCGAGATGGTCTGTGTGTATTCGTACACGGGACCTTGGTTTTTAAGTAGGGAATGTGGTAAACATAAGGGTTGGTGTATTCTTGTGACAACAGGCACTTTTGTAAACAGTCGATATCGTTTAGAGAAAGTTTGTGTAGAAGTGTGACAATGAATCAATGTATCTGAATATCCACTACATACATATAAAGCACTACTGTTTTATTAATTTCCGCGTCAGTCAATGTATAAGTCCGTCACTAGCATCAGTTGTATCAGTATCGTCTCAACTTCACCATTTTATAGCAAGTCTAAGACTGTTGCTGATTTTTTGGAGTACTACTTTTTTGGTTCAGTCAGGCTGGATTCTCTCTCGTTGGTTTTTTTTGTTGAGTAACTGGTAAAAGAAATTGTTAATATATCTTAATATTTGTTTGTTTGTTTTTTGTTCCCCAAATAGAGGTGTAAGTGAGATTTTGCGGATGCGAGCGTTTTTTTGCTGACCATGAAGGTAGTCAGTCGCAGTCTGACTTAGGGGATGTATGCTGGGTATGTTCGTGTTTTCTTATCCTGTCCAACGCTGACATGAAGTATAGGATCCTTAACGTGCATATTTGATCTTATGCATGTCAATGTGCGCAAAATGAATCAAGGCATTGGCAGGTCTGCACTTAAAATTGACCTGGGAGATTGCAAAAATCCCTACCCTTCATTCACCAGACGCCACCGTCGAGATTCGAACTCGCGACTTCATGGACCCATGAGACTAAAGTCGAACGGTTTCATCCCCTTAGGTGTAGGGTCCGTCTTCGACTATAAAAACGTATTCACTGTCTTTTGGCAATGTTCGTTTCCGCATGAAGATGATTTCTGTTGTAACATAGAATTATGCATGATTTTTCCTAAATCAATGTCTTTACAATATTTTCTTTCTTTCCTTCATAAGTCATTCAAAAATGCCATGGGATAGAGGCAAACTAAATAAATTAAAACAAAAGAAGTAAAAGAAAAAGAAGGAAATGTAATTTCGTTTAGGTAAAAGGTAAAGGTGTCCCATAACCTAGGCGGTCGTAGGGAAGCAAAGCATCACAGACCCCAGCTTCTCTAGGGGCCAGCATTTTGAGGGCGGCGCCCATCTCCTCTCCCTCGCTGCTTTACCTTCCATGAGCCTATAGGGGGCAGGTACCCATTTACAGCTGGGTGAACTGGGGGACTGTACTGAAGCTAAAGTGCACAAACGGTCACCCATCCACTTGGTAACCACGCTGGAGGCTGCTTGACCTTGGCTGAGGGGAAAGCGAGTGCTCTGACCACTGAGCTATCACGTCCACAAATTCGATAACTGTTTTTGAATACTATTTATAAGGCATATACGCAGAAACTTATATTGAATGGAGAAAAGAGGAAACAAAAGGGACAGATCGGTGGTCTAGAGGTAACGCGCCTGTCTAGAAAGCGAAAAGTTTGGGTCGAAATGTGCGGTGGTTTGAATCCCGTTTGGGCCCAAAACTTTTCCTCCATCCATTAGACCATGAGTGGTGGTATGGGTGCTAGTCTTTCGGATGAGACGATGAGCCGAGGTCCCGTGTGTTACACATCATTATTTTAGTGCACGTAAAAGAACCCACGGTAACAACAGGGTCGTCTCTGGCAAAATTCTGTAGAAAAAAGTCACTCTGGTAGGGAAACAAAACAGTTGCAGACATGAAACACAAATAAAATATTGGGTGGCGCTCGACTTGTGGCGACGCGCTGTCCCCGGGGAAGAGAGCAGCCCAAATTTCACGCAGAGAAATCTGATATGAGATAAATTGGTAAAAAATTAAAATGAAAATGGAGACTGTCATTTATTTAAGTTCAGGTATTTTGAATTGAGTTGACAGACACCTGGGAAGTATCAGTAGATGTCACTTTGCTTGATTTGATTTGATTTGATTTATTCTTTTATATCGAGGATAATGGAATAAGCACTCTTGTGCTTTTTTACATCCAGTTCCCGTGTGTATGCAGTTTTGTAAATGTCATCTGTTCCCACCGGCACACGATGGCCTACTCTTACAAAAGCGGAATAGGATTTAACGTGTGCGCAAGATGTTCTGCGTGCGTTCGCACACGGGGCCTCGGTTTAAAGTCTCATCCGAAGGACTATTGGGGAGAGTAGAGTCAGCACTGATGTTAACTCCAGGAGAAAAATCTCCTCGACCGGACTCGAACTCGGGTCTTCAAATTGCCAGCGCAATGTTCTGAACACTAGGCTATCCGTCCCCCCTTGTAGTTTTGGAGTGTTCTTTGGTGCGTGTAGCCAGACTTGTGTATTGTGTGGTGAAGGTGCAGGAGCAGTGATGATGATGGCAGGGATGAAGGCTGTCTACCTGCTGATGCTCATTCTGGGCTCCCTTCAACAGCATTGCTGTGCTGAGTCCTGTGAGTACAAGCAGACACTGGCTGTCAATGTGTGAATGGAACTACACAACTTCTTTTCCTACCGGTTTCCTTCCTTCCTTCCTTCCTTCCTTCCTTCCTTCCTTCCTCCCTCCCTTCTTATATTTCTATTTGTTCATCTTTTTATCTCCGTTTTGATTTTTCCTTTTTTCTATTGTTTTCCTTTTCTTTTATTTTCCACTCCTTATATAACCATTTGGGTTTTTTGTTTTAATCTTTCGTGAGATTTTTCAAGTTTTTTGTTCTTTCTTTCTTTTTTTCTATTCTTTTCTTTTATATGTCTTATATTACCAGAGCAAGCACACTAATGAATTGCTATAATTCTATAGAGCGGTCTCTTTTTCTTGGAGCCGGACTTATTTATATATCTCTTTTTTCGTGATGAGGGAGGGGTGGGGATGAGGGTTCTATTCCTTTGTGTAAAGCAAAATAATGAGACAATATACCAGTGCTACGGACAGTCACACAAACACGCGCGCACACACGCACACAGTGTCTCTCTCTCTCTGTCCCTGTCTCTCTGTCTCTATCTCTGTCTCTCTGTCTCTATCTCTGTCTCTCTGTCTCTCTGTCCCTGTCTCTCTGTCTCTGTGGGGGGCGGATAGCGTAGTGGTCAGAACATTGCGCTGGCAATTTGAAGACCCGGGTTCGAGTCCGGTCGA
>JASPKP010000326.1:0-12500 GCA_030674155.1 Stramonita haemastoma | reverse complement strand
AGAGAGAGAGAGAGAGAGAGAGAGAGAGAGAGAGAGAGAGAGAGAGAGAGAGAGAGACAGACAGACAGACAGACAGACAGACAGACAGACAGACAGACAGACAGACAGACAGACAGACAGACAGACAGACAGACAGACAGACAGACAGACAGACAGACGGACAGAGACAGAGACAGAGAAAGAAAGAGAGACAAGCAGAGATAGAACGAGAGAGAGAGAGAGAGACAGAGAGACAGAGAGAGAGAGTTTTCATTTCCCCCACCCCCATGCCCAAACTTGTTGTGTCCAGTCCTCAAAACAAGGTGTGTGTGAAGTTGTCACTGTCAGGCCGCTGTGAGGCCACCATCCAGATGAGGCCTGGCACTGCTGCTGGGTGACTTCAGTAGTGTTCAGTGTTGTCTGTGATGATCACTTCAGTGTTGTCTGTGATGATCACTTTAGTGTTGTCTGTGATGATCACTTCAGTGTTGTCTGTGATGATCACTTCAGTGTTGTCTGTGATGATCACTTTAGTGTTGTCTGTGATGATCACTTCAGTGTTGCCTGTGATGATCACTTCAGTGTTGTCTGTGATGATCACTTCAGTGTTGTCTGTGATGATCACTTCAGTAGTGTTCAATGTTGCCTGTAATGATCGCACACGCACACGCACACATGCACACACACACACACACACACACACACACACACACACACACACACACACACACACACACACACACACACACACACACACACACACACACAGAAGAAAACACAAATGCATCACACATGTGTACGTATACAAAAAAACACCATTCTATCTACCTACCTATCTACCTACCTACCTACCTATCTACCTACCTACCTACCTATCTACCTACCTACCTACCTACCTAACTTCCTATCAATCTACCTTACTACTTTCATGCTTATTATTTTACTTACCTACCTACTTACCTATCTTATTTCTTTATACGTTTATATCAAGGATAATGGCCTAAGCACTCATGTGCTTTTTTATATCCAGTCCCTTTGTGGATGCAGTTTTGTTAATTTTGTCATCTGTTCCCACCGGCACACAATGGCCTACTCGTTCGAAAAGCGGAACAGGATTTAACATGTGCGCAAGATTGTCTGCGTGCGTTCAGACACGAGACTACCCGTCTACCATCTTACCTACCTAAATACCTAAGTAACTGTCTATCAATCTAGCCAACTATTTATATTTAAAATGCAGAAACGTCAGACGTTGCAAATGCAGAACCGAAAAACGTAACAAGTGCTGCACCATCATACATCACAAGTGCTGAACCACCAGACGTCACAAGCACAGAACCACCAGACGTCACAAGCACAGAACCACCAGACGTCACAAGCACAGAACCACCAGACGTCAAAAGCACAGAACCGTCACACGTCACAAGTGCAGAACCGTCAAACATCACAAGTGCAGAACCGGTAATCGTCACAAGAGCCAAACGGTCAAAGCGCACAAGTGCCACAGCAGTCATCGTGTTGTCATCACTTCTCTCCATCAGCTCTGTCATCACGGTGATCGGGGCTTTCATCTGTCGCCTTCGGAATGAACGGCGAAGAGGAGGTAGGCCTGTATTTCTGACAATGTGTTCTTTCCATCCCGCTGTTGTCTTGGTGCTCCCTATAGTAGTATTACCTGCGTTTTCTCTCCTCCCCCACCTCTGTTACCTCACTATTCCATCCTTTCTCTTTAAGGTACAGGTGTGTGAGTGAGTATGTGTGTGCTTGTTATTTTTTTTTGGTGTGTGTGTGTCTGTGTGTCTGTGTGTGTGTGTGTGTGTGTGTGAAAAACAAAATCAAAGCCGTGGAAATGATGTGTTATATCAAGACAGTAAATGTACACTACCAATGTCACCGACAAACAAGGCAGCAGACACACTGACCATATCACCAACAAACAAGGCAGCAGACACACTGACCACATCACCAACAAACAAACAAGGCAGTAGACACACTGACCACATCACCAACAAACAAGGCAGTAGACACACTGACCACATCACCAACAAACAAGGCAGTAGACACACTGACCACATCACCAACAAACAAGGCAGCAGACACACTGACCACATCACCAACAAACAAACAAGGCAGTAGACACACTGACCACATCACCAACAAACAAGGCAGCAGACACACTGACCACATCACCAACAAACAAACAAGGCAGTAGACACACTGACCACATCACCAACAAACAAGGCAGCAGACACACTGACCACATCACCAACAAACAAACAAGGCAGTAGACACACTGACCACACCACCAACAAACAAACAAGGCAGTAGACACACTGACCATATCACCAACAAACAAACAAGGCAGTAGACACACTGACCATATCACCAGCAATCAAGGCAGTAGACACACTGACCACATCACCAACAAACAAGGCAGCAGACGCACTGACCACATCACCACGTCTATCCACAGAGAAGACCTCACTGCCAAGGGGTCTGGCTTTACTCAGGACTCATTCGGTGATTTCTGTTGCAGGGTGGTGAGGCAGCAGTGTCAGCAGAGCTACACACAGGCTTCAGCCTGGAGTTCACACACTGCCTCAAACACAACTCATCCTCTCTGCTTCAGCCTTCCGACACTTCTGTAGGGAGCAGAATCAATTCGTTACTGAGGTCATGAACCAAATGAGAGAATGATGACAATGATGCCAGAAAGAAATGTGTACTACGTAGATTGCATTATCATGTAAAATACGATCTGAACATAAGTAAGGCCTTATTTAAAATACACAGTAAAAGATTGATTCCTGTAAAAATGTTTAGCACCGCGTGCAAATCCAGCATAGCTGTTAAGTGTCCATTCCTTAGTATTGAAATTAGCCCCTTCCTTTTACCAGGTGTGGTCAGTTTCTGCTATAATTAGCACCAGCTGGGATGGAATGGAGAGCAGCTGAGATTAACTGAATTGGGGGGAAAGCTGACAGCTGTAAAAGTACATTGAAGAAAACTTATGTAAATATTAGTGTTGCTTTAGAAAAAGTCCTCAGTGACATAAAAACAGAATGCACAAATACTCATTTTTGTTGGTAATCAGTTTTCAAGGACGTTTACACACATCAATAAAACGCCTAGGTGTGCAAAGTGGATAAACTGTGATCTGGCTGTTATTGAGAACAAAGCTTTATATGTCTTTATAAATGTCTCTCTGGAAAGATAAAATATTTGAGACCATGATTAAATGTAAAATAAAAGTGTTATAAGATTATCAGAAGCTAGAAGTGCAGTATGCTTTTAATACAAGGGGATTTGATAGCCTTTTGAAAGTTACAGAAATAATTTGTTTCCTATTTGTACAGAACCAGATTTATGTTGCTTAAAGACTGTTCGTGCTACTTTTTGTTGTAATAATGGATTGTTACACTATTGATTCCTGAAAAGGGTGAATTTGTTAAACTATTAAAGTTTGCACTTTTTTCAAATCTGTGCGTGTGTGTGTGTGTGTGTGTGTGTGTGTGTGTGTGTGTGTGTGTGTGTGTGTGTGTGTGTGTGTGTGTGTGTTGTGTGTGTGTGTGTGTGTGTGTGTGTGTGTGTGTGTGTGTGTGTGTGTGTGTGTGTGTGTTTGGGTGTGTGTTTGGGTGTGTTTGGGTGTGTGTGTGTTTATTTATTTCGTTTTATTCTTTTATATCCAGGATGATGAGATAAGCACTCATGAGCTTTTTTCATCCAATCCCCGTGTATATACAGTCATGTAAATATTGTCATCTGTTCCCACCGGCACACAATGGCCTACTCTTATGAAAAGCGTAACAGGATTTAACATGTACCTAAGATCTTCTGCGTGCGTTCGCACACGGGGCCTCGGTTCAGTCTCATCTGAAAGACTTTTGGGGAGAGTGGAGTAAGCACTGATGTTAACTCCAGGGGAAAAATCCCCTCCAACGGGAATCGAACACGGGTCGTCAAATTGCGAGCGCAATGTTCTGACCACTAGGCTACCACACAATTACTAAACGCACACATACACACACACACACACACACACACACACACACACACACACACACACACACACACACACACACACACACACACACACACACACACACACAAACATACACACACACACACACTCAAACACACACACACACACACACACACACACACACACACACACACACACACACACACACACACACACACACACCACACACACACACACACACACACAAACAGACTGTTTCCTGTCATGATATTGACGATGATGAGAATGATGGAGATGATAACGACAACAATGATGATAACAACGATGACGATAATATTGACTAAGAACTTGGCACCCAGGATGATAATGATGAGCTTACACTGTCCCCTGAGGTTCGTTGTATGGTTTCCTTTTAGTGTCAAACTCATAATTACTTCCTGTACAAAAAAAAAAGATACAACTTAAATTTAGAACAAGGAAACAATTTTGTGTATTGTCATAAGATCAGACAGACAGAGCAGTTTATTTATTTTTATTTATTTACGCATTTTATTCTTTTATATTGAAGATAATGGAATAAGCAATCATGTACTTTTTTACATCCAGTCCCCGCGTATATGGAGTTTTGTAAATTTTGTCATCTGTTCCCACCAGCACACAATGGCCTATTCTTTCGAAAAGCGGAACAGAATTTAATGTGGCAAGATGTTCTGCATCCATACGCACACGGTGTCTCATCCGCTTTTGGGGAGAGTGGAGTCAGCACTGATGCTAACCCCAGGAATATAATATCCCCTCGAACGGGACTGGAACCGGGGTCGTGAGATTGCGAGTACGATGTTCCAACCACAAGGCTATGCGTGCGCGCGCGCAGAGAGAGAGAGAGAGAGAGAGAGAGAGAGAGAGAGAGGAGAGAGAGGAGAGAGAGAGAGGAGAGAGAGAGAGAGAGAGAGAGAGAGAGAGAGAGAGAGAGAGAGAGAGAGAGAGAGAGAGAGAGAGAGGAGAGAGAGAGAGAGAGAGAGAGAGAGAGAGAGAGAGAGAGGAGAGAGAGAGAGAGAGAGAGAGAGAGAGAGAGAGAGGAGAGAGAGAGAGAGAGAGAGGAGAGAGAGAGAGAGAGAGAGAGAGAGAGGAGAGGAGAGAGAGAGAGAGAGAGAGAGAGAGAGAGGGAGAGAGAGAGAGAGAGAGAGAATCCTTTGAACACAAGACATCAAAAAGGATGTGGGTAGGGAGTGTCATTGAAAAACTTTTCCCCATCCATTAGACCATGAGTGGTAGTCTGGTTGCTAGTCTTCCGGCTGAAACTATAAACAAAGGTTCTGTGTATTACAAATTATTATCTATCGCATGTAAAAGAACCTACAGCAATAAGTGGATTGTCCCTAGCAAAATTCTGTAGATAAAAGCCACTCTGATAGAAATGAAATACAGTTAAAGACAGGAAACATTAAAAAGAAAGAATGGGTGGCGCTGTACTTGTGGCAACACACTCTCCCCAGGGATAGTATTCTGTACCTGCAAATTCCGGCTGCCCTCCCCGGGGAGAGCGCATCGCCACAAGTGCAGCGCGAACCCATTGTTTTTCTTTTTCCTGTATGCAATTATTTGTTTCCCTATCAGAGTGGCTTTTCTTTTTACAGAATTTTACCAGGATCAACCCCCCTGTTGCCGTGGGTTCTTTTACGTGCGCTAAATAGTGATGTGTAACAAACGGGACCTCGGTTTATCGTCTCATCCGGATGACTAGCGCCCAGACCACCACTCAGGGTCTAATGGATGGGGAAAAAGTTTTGGGCCCAAACGGGGTTCAAACCACCGCACACTCGGACCCGGACTTTTTGCTTTCTAGGCAAGGCCCGTTACCACCTAGTCCACGATCCACCATGTGTCAAAGTCAAAGTCAAAGTCAAACTTTTATTTCCAGATGGTACATTGAGTAAGCAGTGCAATTGCTTTTTTTCATCAAGCCATCCATCTAAGAAAAATAAAAGAAGAAAAAAGAGAATAATCATATATGAACAAGGAAAAACTTTTAAAAGATATGCCTTACAAATGAAAAGATTAAAAATGAACTTGAAAAATATCTACACCAAAAAAGAAACTACACACTCACACACAAACACACTCACACACACACACACACACACACACACACACACACACACACACACACACACACACACACACACACACACACACACACACACACATATATATAGATAGATAGATAGATAGATAGATAGATAGATAGATAGATAGATAGATAGATAGATAGATAGATAGATAGATAGATAGATAGATAGATAGATAGATAATAGATAGATAGATAGATAGATAGATAGATAGATAGATAGATAGATAGATAGATAGATAGATAGATAGATATACCACATGCACACAAAGGAAAATAATGCATGGTTCTTTAAAAATTGTTTTAACACACACACATACAAAACTATATCAATTCCCTTCAAAACAAGTGCAGTGCATACAAAAAAAAAACAATACATAACAAAGCAATGAATTCGAGGCAGAAAGTAAAACAATCACATTAATTTCCTTCCTTTTTCTCAGTCCTTCACTCCCAAACACTTGTGTTTTTAGATTTACACAAAAACATATGTGTGTGTGTGTGTGTGTGTGTGTGTGTGTGTGTGTGTGTGTGTGTGTGTTGTGTGTGTGTGTGTGTGTGTGTGTGTGTGTGTGTGTGTGTTGTGTGTGTATATGTGTGTGTGTGTGTGTGTGTGTGTGTGTGTGTGTGTGTGTGTGTGTGTGTGTTTGTGTGTTTGTGTGTTTGTGTGTATGTGTGCATGTGTGTTTGAGTGTGCGCATGTGTTTCGGGATTTTTGTTTCTGTTACAAAAATATCATAACTGATTTCTTTGTTCACAGCAGACCCATTCTATATTCATCCTGCTTACAGAACATAGGTATATATTGTTAGTGCTTTATAGAAAATCTATTGATGATAGTGAATCACAATGCCTTGATACACTTTTAAAGAAAGGGATGATTGTTTCAATGTCCTGGTTTGTTACCTTGTAGTTTAGCTGCAGACTGGATTGTATCAGTACTTCTCTTCATAGCAAGAGGAAGATTGTTGGAAGCTCACTTTTTGTGCTACTTTTGTTGAGAGAGGTTGTATTCGGTCTCCTCGGTTTTGTGATCTGGTAAACACCGTTGATTTATCTCTGAAATGTGTGTGTACTGTAGTGACATTCTTTAGAATATACATTGTAGATTCCAGTTTAAAGATGAGGCATCATGCAATATTTTCAAAAGAATAGTCTATCCTAAGGCGTGTTCAAAATCCAAAGTGTTTTTTTAACATTTCGTGGCTGTGCTCGCTTTAAAAATAGTATTACTTTTATTGTAATACATGCATAATTTTCCGAAACTGATATTCATTTTTAAATGCTATTTTGGTGTAAATGCTCAAAGCTGGACCAGTGGATGACTTTTAAGGTTGAAAGATAATTTGTAACTTAGTTTGCCTTCTGAATTTCATATGCTATCTTGTGACACATTTTCGTAAATCAAAGACTCAGTTGGGATATGATTATGTCATCTTCTGAAGGTGACCTGTTATCATCCAAAACTATATAAGCTCAGAATGTGATATCATAGAGTAATTGTGAAAGTTTATGAATCGTTTTCCTATTGGTATTCTGAAGATAATTAAGTGTTGAGATAATGTAATGAAAGATACTTTGACTAGGAAGTAATTATTGTCGCATCTCTGGAGAGTATCTGAGGAGCATCATGGAATGTGTCCATAAACAGTACTCATCAGAACAGTTGACAGGTAACTTTCTTGGATTCGTTTTCTGTACAAACATGTACATGTCCTCCTAAGACCTTAGAATACAAAACAATGGAGTAGTCTTCAGGCATTCTGTGTTACCATGGTCACAGAGTGGGGTTGAAACGTGGAAAACAATGGCTTTGAACATACTCCATCCTTCTTCATATCCACTTTCCTCAAGGAAGAAATGATTCTGATTGTCTATCTTCAAAATATTTCAGTCAGAGCTCGCTATATCTTCAATGCTTAACATAGTTTCTAATATATGCAAACTAACGCAGCTTGAAGGAAAAGAATGTAAATGTTACTCTGTTTCTTTTTTTAAAACATTTTTGGTGCCTGTAGCCAGACCTGTGTATTGTGTGGTGAAGGTGCAGGAGCAGTGATGATGATGGCAGAGATGAAGGCTGTCTACCTGCTGATGCTCATTCTGGGCTCCTTTCAACAGCATTGCTGTGCTCGATATTGTGAGTACAATCAGACACTGTCTGTCAATGTTACTACATAGTTTATTTTCTTGTGTCATTCATTCATTCATTCATTCATTCAATCATTCATTCATTACAAATTATTAATTCATTCATTCATTCATTCATTCAGTCAGTCAGTCAGTCAGTCAGTCAGTCAGTCAGTCAGTCAGTCTGCCAGTCAGTCAGTCAGTCCTATTCCTTACTTTGTTTGTTTCTTTTCCATTTCTCATTTTACAAGAGCAAGCACAATAATAAACTGCTATGTCGAGAGGAAGCTCTTTGTTCTTGAAGCTGGGTTTGTTAGATCTTTGCTTTCGTAATGAGGGAGGACGTTGGGATGAGGGTTTGATTTTTTTTCGTATAGATCAAAATAATGAGAATAGAGACACCAAAGCTACGGATATTGACACACACACACCACACACACACACACACACACACACACACACACACACACACACACACACCACACACACACACACACACGCACGCACGCACGCACGCACGCACGCACGCACGCACACACACACACACACACACACACACACAACACACACACGCACATACACACACACACACTTGTGCACGCACATACAGAACATATAGTCATAGGTAAACACAATATGCTGATGTGTAAAAACGTATGCTGACAAGATGACACTATTTATTTAAAGAAAAAGAAGTTTAAAAAAATAAAGGAGAAAAAGGAAGATACATATAGTGAGAGAGTGGGAGAGGGAAGAGACAGAGAGAGAGAGAGATATAGAGAGAGACAGAGACAGAGAGAGAGAGACAGAGAGAGACAGAGAGAGACAGAGAGAGACAGAGACAGTGACAGAGACAGAGAGAGACAGAGAGAGACAGAGAGAGACAGAGACAGTGACAGAGACAGACAGACAGACAGAGAAACAGACAGACAGAGAAGAGAGAGAGAGAGAGAGAGAGAGAGAGAGAGAGAGAGAGAGGAGAGAGAGAGAGAGAGAGAGAGAGAGAGAGAGAGAGAGAGAGAGAGAGAGAGAGAGAGAGAGAGAGAGAAAAGAAAGAGACAGAAAAAGAGTGACTCAGAGAGGGAGAAATAGATAGAGAGAGACAGAGACAGTGAGAGAGAGAGAAAGAGAAAGAGACAGAAAAAGAGTGACTCAGAGAGGGAGTGATAGAGACAGACAGAGAGAGGAGAGAGAGGGGGGGGGAGAGAGAGGGAGACAGAGAGACGGACACAGAGACAGACAGAGACAGAGACATACAGAGGAAACAGAAACAGATACAGAGAGACAGAAAGAAGAAAGAGAGAGAGAGAGAGACAGAGAGAGAGACAGAGAGAGACAAAGAGGGAGAGAGAGAGAGACAGAGACAGAGAGACAAATAGACAGACAGATAGGCAGATTCATGAACAATTACAGAATTGTGGCAAAATGTATAGAAAGTACATTGAAATATACATTAGATCCTTATTACTCTTCTCAGGGATTTTTATCAAGATTTTCTTTTGCACTACTGGTCTGTTTCAGGCACACCATTTTCAAAGGACTTTGAAGTGGAGAGAAAACACAGTGTTGGTATTTCCTGTTTCCACACAAAATTATCCCTGCTTCCCAGTGAAGGAGTGTGCATCATTGCTGGTCAGGAATTTCCATACTTCATCAACGATTTACTGCCCACAGATCATCAAGAAGAACTGTTCTCGGTCCCCTCTTCCCACCAACTGTTCTTATGACCCTGCTGCTAACGTTTTTAACGTGTGGTTACCTACCGACCAGGATCAAAGGTTGTACATATACTATACAGTGGACAGAATCTTTGATGAATGGATTGGGGTGATAAGGATTCGTGTCACAGGTAGTGTGGTACCAGCTTCTGTCTGTTTTCTCTGAGTCTGTATGTCTGTTTTCTGCCTCTGTCCTCATCTGCCTGTCTCTTTTTCTTCCAGTTTTTCACTATCTGTAAATGTTTCTCTTGTTACAGTCAGTCAGTCAGTCAGTGTTTGTGCATGTGTGTATGTGTGTATGTGTGTATGTGTGTATGTGTGTATGTATGTATGTATGTATGTATGTATGTATGTATGTATGTATGTATGTATGTATGTATGTATGTATGTATGTATGTATGTATGTATGCGTGCGTGCGTGCGTGCGTGCGTGCGTGCGTGCGTGCGTTTGTGTTTGTGTTTGTGTGTGTATGTATGTATGTATGTATGTATGTATGTATGTATGTATGTATGTATGTATGTATTGTATGTATGTATGTATGTATGTATGTATGTATGTATGTATGTGTATGAGAGAGAGAGTGGGGCAGAGACAGACAGACAGTCAGACAGGCAGACAGAGACAGAGACAGAGAGACAGAGAGAGGGACAGAGAGAGAGAGAGAGAGAGAAAGAGCGAGAGAAATAGAGAGAGAGAAACAGAGAGAGAGATAGACAGACAGACAGATAGATAGATAGAGAGAAAGAGATAGAGAGCTCAAGAACTAAAGAGTTTAATTGTATAGGCCATTCAACCCGTTACTCATCCATAAGTAATCATGTAAGACTGAATGCTTTGAAGACAACATTCTTCTAATACAAAATCGCAATTTGAAAGCAACATCAATTACTCATAGGAATCAACAAAAGGTTTCATAATGACTTTAGCGACGTTTGTTGGCATGATAAAAATATCTGACAAGATCATGGACACAAGCACCGTCTTCCATTTATCTTTAAAATGAAGTTAGCAATGGATCCATACTATTTTTCCCTGGCATAAATTTTACTCTTAAGTTACTTAGAACATTACAATAAAAGAGAAAATGCAGTGTTGTTTCTATAGCATTGTGACAACATGAACACTGAAGATCTTGCTCAGATGTAGCAGCGTAGGGTGTTCTGTGCGTCTGTACCACCAACATGCATATTCTTTTACTTACCTACTTACTTATTTTTTTGTTCGTTTATATCGAGGATAATGGAATAAACACGCATGTGCTTTTTGATATCCAGTCCCTGTGTGTATGCAATTTTGTCAATTTTGTCATCTGTTCCAAAGGCACACACATTTGCCTACTCATTCGAAAAGCGGAACAGGATCTAACATGTCCGCAAGATGTTCTGCGTGCGTTCACACACGGGACTACCCATCTACCATCTTACCTACCCAAATAACTACGTAACTGTCTATCAATCTAGCTATCTATTTCTCTTTGAAAATGCAGAACCATCAGACGTCACAAGCACACAACCGTCAGACGTCACAAGTGCTGAACCATCAGACGTCACAAGCACAGAACCACCAGACGTCACAAGTGCAGAACCGTCAGACGTCACAAGCACAGAACCATCAGACATCACAAGCACAGAATCGTCATACACCACAAGTGCAGAACCGGTAATCGTCACAAGAACTAAACGGTCAAAGCGCACAAATGCCACAGCAGCCATCGTGTTGTCATCACTTCTCTCCATCAGCTATGTCGTCACGGTGATCGGGGCTTTCATCTGTCGCCTTCGGAATGAACGGCGAAGAGGAGGTAGGCCTGTATTTCTGACAATGTGTTCTTCCCATCCCGCTGTTGTCTTGGTGCTCCCTACAGTAGTATTACCTGCGTTTTCTCTCCTGCCCCTTTAACTCTTTTACCTCACTATTCCATCCTTCCTCTTTAAGGTACAGGTGTGTGAATGAGTGATGTGGGTGGATGAGTGAGTGAGTGTGTGTGTGTATGTTTGTCTGTGTGTGTGTGTGTGTGTGTGTGTGTGTGTGTGTGTGTGTGTGTGTGTGTGTGTGTGTGTGTGTGTGTAGATGAAAAATCAAAAAACATAGAAATAATGTGCTACTTCAGAAGTTATCAGACACACTGACCATATCCCCAACACACAAACAAGGCAGTAGACACACTGACCATATCACCAACAAACAAGGCAGTAGACACACTGACCATATCACCAACAAACAAGGCAGTAGGACACACTGACCACATCACCATCAAACAAGGCAGTAGACACACTGACCATATCTAAAAAACAAACAAGGCAGTAGACACACTGACCACACCACCAACAAACAACAAGGCAGCAGAAACATTGACCATATCACCAACAAACAAGGCAGTAGACACACTGACCACATCACCAACAAACAAGGCAGCAGACACACTGACCACATCACCACGTCTATCCACAGAGAAGACCTCACTGCCAAGGGGTCTGGCTTTACTCAGGACTATTCGGTGATTTCTGTTGCAGGGTGGTGAGGCAGCAATGTCAGCAGAGCTACACACAGACTTCAGCCTGG
>JASPKP010003254.1:0-20378 GCA_030674155.1 Stramonita haemastoma | reverse complement strand
TTGGAAATGGTTTTAGGGAAATTGGAAAAATGGTTTTAAGGGAAATTGAAAATATGGGAAAATTGTTTTTTGGAAAATGGGTGTTATGGAAATTGGGAAAATGGTTTTTAAGGGAAATTGGAAAATGGTTTAAAGGGAAAATGGAGAAATGTATTGGGAAAATGGTTTTTAAGGGGAATGAAAATGTTTTTAGGGGAAATGGGAAAATGGTTTTAAAGGGGAAATTGGAAAATGGTTTTTATTGGAAAAATGGTTGTTATGGGAAAATGGTTTTTAAGAGGAAATTGGAGAAAAGGTTTTAAAGGGGAAAATGTTGGGGTAATGGAAAATGGTTTTAAAGGGGAAATTGGGAAAATGGTTTTAAAGGGAAAATTGGGAAATTGGTTTTAAAGGGAAATGGAAATTGTGGTTTTAAATGGAAATTGGGGAAAATGGTTTTTAAGGGGAAATGGGAAAATGGTTTTATGGGAAAATGGTATTATGGGAAATGGTTTTTATGGGAAAATTGGTATTATGGAAAATGGTTTTTATGGGAAATGGGATTTATGGTTTTTAAAGGGGAAGATTGGGAAAATGGTTTTAAGGGGAAATTGGGAATGGTTAAAGAAATTGGGAAAATGTTTTAATGGGAAATGAATTAGGGAAAATGTTTTTTGGGGAAAATGGGTATTATGGGAAAATGGTTTTAAAGGGAAAATGGTTTTAGGAATTGGGAAAATGGTTTTTAAGGGAAATTGGAAAATGGTTTAAGGGAAATTGGAAATGGTTTTAAGGGGAAATTGGGAAAATGGTTTTAAATGGGAATGAAATTTTTAAATTGGAAAATGGTTTTTAAGGAATTGGGAAAATGGTTTTTAAGGGGAAATTGGGAAAATGGTTTTAAGGGAAAATTGGGAAATTGGAAAAGTTTTAAATAAGGAAATTGGGAAAATGGTTAAAAAAAAAAAAAAAAAAAAAAAAAAAAAAAAAAAAAAAAAAAAAAAAAAAAAAAAAAAAAAAAAAAAAAAAAAAAAAAAAAAAAAAAAAAAAAAAAAAAAAAAAAAAAAAAAAAAAAAAAAAAAAAAAAAAAAAAAAAAAAAAAAAAAAAAAAAAAAAAAAAAAAAAAAAAAAAAAAAAAAAAAAAAAAATGTTTTAGGGAATTGGGAAAATGTTTAAGAAAAAAAAAAAAAAAAAAAAAAAAAAAAAAAAAAAAAAAAAAAAAAAAAAAAAAAAAAAAAAAAAAAAAAAAAAAAAAAAAAAAAAAA
Source organism: Stramonita haemastoma (assembly GCA_030674155.1). Lineage (NCBI taxonomy): Eukaryota > Metazoa > Mollusca > Gastropoda > Neogastropoda > Muricidae > Stramonita > Stramonita haemastoma. The sequence continues at coordinate 19,134 of JASPKP010003254.1, read as the reverse complement.
AAAAAAAAAAAAAAAAAAAAAAAAAAAAAAAAAAAAAAAAAAAAAAAAAAAAAAAAATGGTTTAAGGGGAAATGGGGGAAATGGGAAATGGTTTTTAGGAAATGTATAAATGGTTTTAAGGGAAATTGGGAAAATGGTTTTAAAGGGAAATTGGGAAAATGGTTTTAAAGGGAAATGGAAAATGTTTTAAGAGAAATTGGGAAAATGTTTAATGGGAAAATGGTTTTTAAGGGGAAAATTGGGAAAATGGTTTTTAAGGGAAATTGGAAAGGGAAAATGTTTTAGGGAAATGGGAAATGGTTTTAGGGGAAATTGGGAAAATGGTTTAAAGGGAAATTGGGAAAATGGTTTTTAAAGGGGAATTGGTTTAAAGGGGAAATTGGGGAAATGGTTTTAAGGGAATTGGGAAAAGGTTTTTAAGGGAATTGGGAAAATGTTTTAAGGGGAATTGGAAAATGGTTTTATGGGAAATTGGTTTTAAAGGAATGGGAAAGTTTTAAAGGGAAATTGGGAAAATGGTTTAAAGGGAAATTGGGAAAATGTTTAAAGAAATTTAGGGGATTATGGAAAATGGTTTTAAGGGGAAATTGGGAAAATGGTTTTAAAGGGAAATTGGGAAAATGTTTTAAGGGGAAATTGGGAAAATGGTTTTTAAGGGGAAATTGGAAAATGGTTTTTTAAGGGGAAATTGGGAAAATGTTTTTAAGGGGAAATTGGGAAATGGTTTAAGGGGAAATTGGAAAATGGAAAGGTTTTAAGGAAAATGGGAAAATGGTTTTTAAGGGGAAATTGGGTGAAAATTGGTTTAAGGGAATGGAAATGGTTTTTAAGGGGAAATGGGAAAATGGTTTTAGGGAAAGGAAAATGGTTTTTAAGGGAAATTGGAAAATGGTTTTAAGGGAAATTGGGAAAATGTTTTTTTTTTTTTTTTTTTTTTTTTTTTTTTTTTTTTTTTTTTTTTTTTTTTTTTTTTTTTTTTTTTTTAAAAAAAAAAAAAAAAAAAAAAAAAAAAAAAAAAAAAAAAAAAAAAAAAAAAAAAAAAAAAAAAAAAAAAAAAAAAAAAAAAATGAGGGAAATGGGATGTTTTAAGGGGAAATTGGGAAAATGGTTTTAAGGGAAATGGGAATGGTTTTAAAGGAAAATGGGAAAAATGGTTTTTAGGAAATGGTTGGGAAATGTTTTAAAGGGGAAATTGGAAAATGGTTTAAGGGAATTGGGAAAATGGTTTTTAGGGAAATGTAATATGGAAATGGTTAAGGGAAATTGGGAAATGGTTTTTTTTTTTTTTTTTTTTTTTTTTTTTTTTTTTTTTTTTTTTTTTTTTTTTTTTTTTGGGAAATGGGAAAAGTTTTAAAGGGGAAATGAAATGGTTTTAAAGGAAATGGAAAAGGTTTAAAGGAATGGAAAAGGTTTTTTTAAGGGAAAATAAATGGTTTTAGAGGGAAATGTTGGAAATGTTATGGAAAATGGGAAAATGTTTTTAAAGGGGAAATTGAGAAAATGGTTTTTAAGGGGAAATTGAGAAAATCATTTTTAAGGTGAAATTGGGAAAATGGCTAATATGGAAAATTGGGAAAATGCTTTTTATGGGGAAATTTGGAAAATGGCTATTATGGGGAAATTGGGAAATTGGTTTTTAAGGTGAAATTGAAGAAATGGGTTTTTTTATGGGGAATTTTTTTTATGGGGAAATTGGGAAAATGGTTTTTATGGGGAAATTGGGACAATGGTTTTTATGGGAAAATTGGGAAAATGGCTATTATGGAGAGATTGGGAAAATGGTTTTATGGGGAAATGGTTACTGCGGGGACATTGGGGAAATGGGTATTATTGGGAAATGGTTACTGCGGGGAAATGGGGGAAAATGGCTATTATCGGTAAATTAAGAAAGTGGCTATTATGGGGAAATTGTAAAAATGGGAATTTTGGGTGTAACAGAGTGCAGATATTTGATCTGCCGCGACTCTGTACAACTTCTCGGCGACGACAGCACGGTCAGACAGTGGGAATGTGGCCTCTAAAAGAGAGCTGCATAAATACTACATTTTACCGCTATGGGCAAAGTGCATGCAGAGGACGGTTTTCGACCAACCCCCACGATACAGAACATTCGCACAATTCACAGGTGTTGATCTAAAATTAGATCCACAACGCTGCGATTGGCTGTTCCCATCGCATGGGAAGTAATCTACTTACCGCCCTGCCACATCCACCACCGCTGACTTTGTGCCGCGTCCCGAGGCACAGTGGGTACTGACCAGCGTATTTGACGCTCAGATCAGTAGCCCTAAGTTCTTTCCATCCTGTCGGCGACGCCACTTTGTAACAGAGTGCAGATATTTGATCTGCCGCGACTCTGTACAACTTCTCGGCGACGACAGCACGGTCAGACAGTGGGAATGTGGCCTCTAAAAAGAGGCTGCATAAATACTACATTTTACCGCTATGGGCAAAGTGCATGCAGAGGACGGTTTTCGACCAACCCCCAACGATACAGAACATTCGCACAATTCACAGGTGTTGATCTAAAATTAGATCCACAACGCTGCGATTGGCTGTTCCCATCGCATGGGAAGTAATCTACTTACCGCCCTGCCACATGGGAAATAGGCTATTATGGGAAAATTGCTATTTTGGGAAAATGGCTATCATGGGGAAAATGGGGAAAATGGCTATTAGGGGGGTAAATGGGAAAATGGTTTTTATGGGAAAATGGTTTTTATGGGGAAATGGGTATTATGGAAAAATGGTTTGTATGGGAAAATGGTTTTAAAGAGGAAATTGGGAAAATGGTTTTAAAGGGGATATTGGAAAAATGTTTTTGAAGGGGAAATTGGGAAAATGGTTTTGAAGGGAAAATTGGGAAAATGGTTTTTATGGTAACATGGGTATTATGGGGAAAACGGTTTTTATGGGAAAATGGGTATTATGGGGAAATATTTTTAAAGGGAAAATTGGGAAAATGGTTTTAAACGGGAAATTGGGAAAATGATTTTGTGGGAAAATGGTTTTTATGGGAAAATGGTTTTTAAGGGGAAATTGGGAAAATGGTTTTTAAGGAGAAAATGGGAAAATGGTTTTTGAGGAGTTATTTTTGGAAAAATGGTTTTAATGGGAAAATGGGTATTATGGAAAAGTGGTTTTTATGGGGAAATGGTTTTAAAGGGGAAATTGGGAAAGATTGTTTTTAAAGTGGAAATTGGGAAAATGTTTTTTCAAGGGGAAATTGGGAAATGGTTTTTAAGCGGAAATTGGGAAAATGGTTTTTAAGGGGAAATGGCTATTATGTGAAAATTGTTTTTATGGGAAAATGGTTTTTATATGAAAATGGGTATTATAGGAAAATGGGTATTATGGGAAAATGGATTTTAAGGGGAAATTGGGGAAATGGTTTTAAAAAGGAAATTGGGGAAATGGTTTTAAAGGGGAAATTGAGGTAATGGTTTTTAAGGGGGAATTGGGAAAAAATGGGAAAATGGTTTTAAAGGGGAAATTGGGAAAATGGTTTTTCATGGGAAATTGGGAAAATGGTTTTTCATGGGAAATTGAGAGAAATTGGATAATGGTTTTAAAGGGGAAATTGGGAAATAGTTTTTAAGGGGAAATTGGAAAAAATGGATTTTAGGGTAAAAATGGGAAAATGGTTTTTAAGGGGAAATTGGGGAAATGGTTTTTATGGGAAATGGTTTTAAAGGGGAAATTGGGAAAATGGTTTTTAAGGGGAAATTGGGGAAAATGTTTTTAAGGGGAAATTGGGAGAATGGCTATTATAGGAAAATGGTTTGTATGGGAAAATGGGTATTATGGGAAAATGGTTTTTAAGGGGAAATTGGGAAAATGGTTTTTAAGGGGAAATAGGGAAAATGGTTTTAGAGTGGAAATTGGGAAAATGGTTTTTAAGGGGAAATTGGGAAAATGTTTTTAAGGGGAAATTGGGAGAATGGCTATTATAGGAAAATGGTTTGTATGGGAAAATGGGTATTATGGGAAAATGGTTTTTAAGGGGAAATTGGGAAAATGGTTTTTTAAGGGGAAATAGGGAAAATGGTTTTAGAGTGGAAATTGGGAAAATGGTTTTTAAGGGGAAATTGGGAAAATGATGTTTAAGCAGAAAATGGGGAAATGGTTTTTATGGTTAAATGGCTATTATGAGAAAATGGTTTTTATGGAAAAATGGGTATTATGAGAAAATGGTTTTTAAGGGGAAATTGGGAAAATGGTTTTTGAGGGGAAATTGGGAAAATGGTTTTTAAGGGGCAATGGTTTTAAAGGGGAAATTGGGGAAATGGTTTTAAAGTGGAAATTGGGAAAATGGTTTTTATGGTAAAATGGCTATTATGGGAAAATGGTTTTTATGGGAAAATGGGTATTATGGGAAAATGGTTTTTAAGGGGAAATTGGGAAAATGGTTTTTAAGGGGATATAGGGAAAATGGTTTTAGAGGGGAAATTTGAAAAATTGTTTTTAAGGGGAAATTGGGGGAATGGTTTTTAAGGGGAAATTGGGAAAATGGTTTTTTTTATGGTAAAATGTCTATTATGTTAAAATGGTTTTTAAGGGAAAATGGGTATTATGGGAAAATGGTTTTTAAGGGAAAATGGGTAGTATGGGGAAAATGGTTTTAAAGGGGGAATTTGGAAAATGGTTTTAAAGGGGAAATTGGGGAAATGGTTTTTTATGGGAAAATGGGTATTATGGGCAAATAGTTTTTTATGGGAAGATGGGTATTATGGGGAAATGGTTTTTAAAGGGGAAATTGGGAAAATGGTTTTTAAGGGGAAAATGGTAAAATCATTTTTATGGGGAAAATGGGGAAAATGGTTTTTATGGGAAAATGGGTATAAGGGGAAAATGGTTTAAATGGGAAAATGGGTATTATGGGAAAATGGTTTTTATTGGAAAATGGGTTTTATGGGAAAATGGTTTTAAAGGGGAAAGTGGGAAAATAGTTTTAAAGGGGAAATTGGGAAAATGTTTAAGGGGAAATTGAGAACATGGTTTTTATTGGAAAATGGGTATTATGGGAAAATGGTTTTTATGGGAAAATGGTTTTTATGGAAAATGGTTTTATGGGAAAATGGGAAAATGGTGTTTAAGGGGAAATTAGGATATATTTTTTTATGAGAAAATAGGTATTATGGGAAAAATGGTTTTTATCGGAAAATGGGTATTATGGGAAAATGGTTTTTATTGGAAAATGGGTTTTATGGGAAAATGGTTTTAAAGGGGAAAGTGGGAAAATAGTTTTAAAGGGGAAATTGGGAAAATGTTTAAGGGGAAATTGAGAACATGGTTTTTATTGGAAAATGGGTATTATGGGAAAATGGTTTTTATGGGAAAATAGTTTTTATGGAAAATGGTTTTATGGGAAAATGGTGTTTAAGGGGAAATTGGGAAAATGGTTTAAAAGGGGAAATTGGGAAAATGGTTTTTAAGGGAAATTGGGAAAATGGTTTTTATGGGAACATGGGTGTTATGGGGAAAAACGGTTTTTATGAGAAAATGGGTATTATGGGGAAATGGTTTTTATCGGAAAATGGGTATTATGGGAAAATGTTTTGTATGGGAAAATGGGTTTTATGGGAAAATGTTTTTAAAGGGGAAATTGGGAAAATAGTTTTAAAGGGGAAATTGGGAAAATGTTTTTTAAGGGGAATATGGGAACATGGTTTTTATTGGAAAATGGGTATTATGGGAAAATGGTTTTTATGGGAAAATGGTTTTTATGGAAAATGGTTTTATGGGAAAATGGGAAAAATGGTTTTTATAGGAAAATGGGTATTATGGGAAAACGATTTTTTATGGAAAATGGGTATTATGGGGAAATGGTTTTAAAGGGGAAAATGAGAAAATGGTTTTAAAGGGGAAAATGGGAAAATGGGTTTTAAGGGGAAATTGGGAAAATGGTTTTAAAGGGGAAATTGTGAAAATGGTTTTAAAGGGGAAATTGGGGAAATGGTTTAAAAGGGGAAATTGCTTTTAAAGGGGAAATTGGGAAAATGGTTTTAAAGTGGGAAATGGTTTTAAAGGGGAAATTGGGAAAATGGTTTTTAAGGAAATTGGGAAAATGGTTTTTAAGGGGAAATTTGGAAAATGGTTTGAAAGGGGAAATTGGGAAAATGGTTTTTAAGGAAATTGGGAAAATGGTTTTTAAGAGGGAATTGGGAAAATGGTTTTTAAGGGGGAATTGGGAAAATGGTTTTAAAGGGGAAAATGGTTTTAAAGAAGAAAATGGGAAAATGGTTTTAAAGGGAAAATGGGAAAATGGTTTTTAAGGGAAAAATTGGAAAATGGTTTGAAAGGGGAAATTGGGAAAATGGTTTTAAAGGGGAAATTGGGGAAATGGTTTAAAAGGGGAAATTGCTTTTAAAGGGGAAATTGGGAAAATGGTTTTAAAGTGGGAAATGGTTTTAAAGGGGAAATTGGGAAAATGGTTTTTAAGGAAATTGGGAAAATGGTTTTTAAGGGGAAATTTGGAAAATGGTTTGAAAGGGGAAATTGGGAAAATGGTTTTTAAGGAAATTGGGAAAATGGTTTTTAAGAGGGAATTGGGAAAATGGTTTTTAAGGGGGAATTGGGAAAATGGTTTTAAAGGGGAAAATGGTTTTAAAGAAGAAAATGGGAAAATGGTTTTAAAGGGAAAATGGGAAAATGGTTTTTAAGGGAAAAATTGGAAAATGGTTTGAAAGGGGAAATTGGGGAAAATGGTTTTTAAGGGGAAATTGGGAAAATGGTTTTTAAGGGGTAAATAGGGAAAATGGTTTTATAAGGGAAAAATTGTGAAAATGGTTTTTATGGGGAAATTGGGGAAATAGGGAAAATGGTTTTAGAGGGGAAATTGGGAAAATGGTTTTTTAAGGGGAAATTGGGGGACTGGTTTTTAAGGGGAAAATTGGGAAAATGGTTTTTATGGCAAAATGGGTATTATATGAAAATGGTTTTAAAGGGGAGAATGGACAAATGATTTTAAAGGGAAATTGGGAAAATAGGTTTTAAAGGGAAATTGGGAAATTGGGAAAATGGTTTTTAAGGGGAAATTGGGAAAATGGTTTTGATGGGGAAATGGGTATTATGGGAAAATGGTTTTGATGGGAAAATGGGTATTATGGGAAAATGGTTTTGATGGGAAAATGGGTATTTGGGAAAATGGTTTTTAAGGGGAGATTCGGAAAATGGTTTTTAAGGGGAAATTGGGGGACTGGTTTTTAAGGGAAATTGGGAAAATGGTTTTTATGGTAAAATGGCTATTACGGTAAAATGGTTTTTATGGGAAAATGGGTATTATGGGAAAATGGTTTTGATGGGAAAATGGGTCTTATGGGGAAAATGGTTTTAAAGGGAAAATTTGGAAAAATGGTTTTAAAGGGGAAATTGGGAAAATGGTTTTTATGGGGAAATGGTATTATGGGAAAATGGTTGTAAAGGGGAAATTGGGAAAATGGTTTTAAAGGGGAAATTGGGAAAATGGGTTTAAAGGGGAAATTGGGAAAATGGTTTTTAAGGGGAAATTGGGAAAATGGTTTTTATGGGAAAATGGGTATTATGGGAAAATGGTTTTTATGGGAAAATTGGTATTATGGGGAAATGGTTTTTATGGGTAAATGGGTTTTATAAGAAAATGGTTTTAAATGGGGAAAATGGTTTTAAAGGGGAAAATGGGAAAATGGTTTTAAAGGGAAATTGGGAAAATGATTTTTAAAGGGAAATTTGGAAAATGGCTTTTTATGGGGAAATTGGGAAAATGGCTTTTTTGGAAATTGGGAAAAGGGTTATTATTGGGAAATGGGGGAAATGGTTATTATGGGGAAATGGCTGTTATTGGGGAAATTTGGAAAATGGCTTTTATGGAGACATTGGGAAAATGGCTATCATGGGAAATTGGGAAAATGGGTATTATGGGGGAAATTGGGAAATTGGTTATTATGGGGAAATGGCTATTATGGGGAAATTGGGAAAGTGGCTATTATGGGGAAATTGGAAAAGGTAATAAATGGGAACTGGTATTATGGGATTGGAAATGCTATTAGGGGAAATGGCTTTTATGGGGAAATCTGGAGAATGGCTTTTATGGGGAAATTGGGAAAATGGTTATTATGGGGAAATTGGGAAAATGGCTATTATGGGGAAATTGGGAAAATGGCTTTATGGGGAAATTGCTATTATGGGAAAATGGCTATTATGGGGAATTGGCCATTATAGGGAAATTGGGAAAGTGGTTTTATGGGGAAAATTGGGAAAGATGGCTATTATGGGGAAATTGGGAAAGTGGTTTTATGGGGGAAATTGGGAAAATGGCTTTTATGGGGAAATTGGGAAATGGTTATTATGGGGGAAATTGGGAAAATGGTTATTATGGGGGAAATTTGGAAAATGTTATTATGGGGAAATTGGGAAAATGGCTTTATGGGGAAATTGGGAAAATGGTATATGGGGAAATTGGAAATGCTATTAGGGAAAATTGGGGAAATGGCTTTTATGGGGAAATTGGGAAAATGGCTTTTATTGGGGAATTGGGAAAATGGCTTTTATTGGGGAAATTGGGAAAATGGTTATTATCGGGAAATTGGGGAAATGGTTATTATGGGGGAAATTGGGAAAATGGTTATTATGGGGAAATGGCTATTATGGGGGAAATTGGGAAAATGGCTTTTATGGAGAAATTGGGAAAATGGCTATTATGGGAAAATGGCTATTTTGGGAAAATGGTTATTATGGGGAAATTGGGAAAATGGTTATTATGGGGAAATTGGGAAAATGGTTATTATGGGGGAAATTGGGAAAATGGCTTTTATGGGGAATTTGGGAAAATGGTTATTATGGGGGAAAACCTTCCCATAAAACTGGGGGAAAGAAAAAAAGGGGGGGGGGGGGGGAAGAAATCCAAGGACACTAACTGACCTATTGCCCAAGACACAGCCACGCTGCCATTGACGCGCCAAACCCAAAGACGTTGGTCACAAACCCTCCCAGCTCCTCAATACGTCTCCTCTCATCCTGAAATTGTCAAACAACAGATTATATACATGTGTGTATTTTTGATCCTGTTAAGTCCAACCCATCCTTTTTAACCAAATCAAATGGGGTTGGTTTTTAAAAATTTATTTATTTATTTATTCTTTAATATCAAGGATAATAGAGTAAGCACTTGTGTGCTTTTTTACATCCAGTCCCCATGTGTATGCAGTTTTGTAAATCTTGTTATCTGTTCCCACCAGCACACAATGGCCTCCTCTTGGATTGTTACCTTCAGAGTCGATCACACATATGTAATATATGTTACAGCTTTTTCTTGTGCAACATTATCAACTTTGTTCACATTTCAGGAGAAAAGTGGCAGGATGGTTTAAGACATTCCCCTGTCTAACATGTAAACTGTGAGGTTCTGGGTTTGATTCCCAGTCTCACCCTTTCTTCCCGGTTTGATGAAAAAAAAAAATGAACTGAATGTCAAAGTCCTTCAGATGAGACAATAAACCCAGGCCCTGTGTGCAAACGCATACAGAACATCTTGTGCACATGTTAAAAACCTGTCCCACCTTTCAAAAGAGTAGGCCATTTCATGCCAATAGGAATGGATGAGAATTTTTTTTAAACAGTGCATGCACACAAGTGGCATGTTTAGACACCTTCCCTGAATTAGAATGCAGCTACCTGAATAGGTGGGGGGGGGGGGGGGGACAGTCACATATGCAAAAACCTCATCATCAGAGATGTAGCCGAGGGAAAAAATGATTTTTTTACTTAAAAAAAAAATTTCACCTAAGTAAAATTAAAAAAGTGTTCCTTTCAGGCTGAATTCACCAGTCCACAAAAAAAAAAAACCACATGAAGCAAAAACACCCACGTACAACAAAGAACAGCAACTGCTGAAAACACACTTTTACAATTCCTGGCCAAACCAGAAAGGACACTGCCTGAAGTACAGACAGAGCAGCAGCCGCACCTCTCTGTTGGGCTTGTGGGGGGCCATGAGGGGGATGGCTCGTCCCTCTCCAACCACCATCACCTGCCAGTCTCCCAGCCACCACACCTAGCAGTCATCTCCCCTTAACAGCACGCTAACTCCTGTCGACCCACTGCGTCATTTCTGTAGAAAACACACAATCATCGACGTGAAAGATATGTGCAAAAAAGAATGGCAGGTGGTTTAGAAATAAAAAAATTAAGCACAATGTAATTTTTTTTTTTTTTTTATCTTGCATTGCCGGTTATATTCTCTCATAAAGCACGTACATCTTTATCAATACAAAACATTCATTTATCGTCCAATATCACTTAAAGTGGAAGGTTGTTAAAGCGAAAAAACAACAACAAAATGTTCAATTTCAATACAGTATGTAGCATTCTGACATTGTGATTGTAGTACATAATATCAATGTTTCAATTATCTTGCAAGTTTTTTGGGTTTGTTTTTTTAGCAGCAAAAAACAATGTAGAAATACAGTTATCTTGAGTATCTTCATTAATACTAAGACAAAGGTAACAGAGTAAAGTAAGCAAAGTTCATGCCTTTCCATCTCCACTCAAGTGTCTGTCTGAGGTGATCTCTTGCCCCTGTTTCTGGGCTAGAGTGCTGAGGTTCACCAATGGTGAGATTTAGCGTATGCCATCATTTTTACCCACCATTAGTGTAAGCACATTCCGATTTCTGGGATGGTGTCTAACCACAACACCTGTAAGCATGCGTTTTTATAAAATTTCGCCATCTGTTCCTACCAGCATGAAATGGCCTACTCCTCAAAGAGGCAGAACAAGTTTTAACATGTGCCCAAGATGTTCTGTATGTGTTCGCACACAGGATCTTGGTTATAATGATAAAAATAAAAATACAAATAATAATAATAATAACAATAATGATAATATTGTTTACAGCCCTTCCAACCACAAAAGCCATATCAGGGCTGTCACCTCATTCAGTTTCAGTAACTTTCAACTTCAGGTTAAAAACCAACACATTCCAATCCTTTCAAATATTTAACACCGTCCATCTCGGTTTATAGTCTCATCCAAAGGACTTTTAGGGGAGTGGAGTCAGTACTGATGTTAATTCCAGAGGAAATTTCCCTAAAACAGGCACCTCCATGGTGGCTTGATCCTGAACCCTCAAATCACGAGCACAAAGCTCTGGCCACTAGGCTATCCCTCCCCCTTGCCCTGGAATTAACATTGGTGCTGACTCCACTCCTCTCAAAGTCCTTTGGACAAGACGACCCAGGTCCAATGTGCAAAAGCAAGCAGAATGTCTTGCACAGAGGCTAAAACCATATCCACATTTTAGAGTAGGCCATCTATGAATGAAAATTTTTGTGTGTGTGCAATAACCATCCATCAATATTAAAATGCATGTACCATATACAATTATGGTCCAAAATTCATGTGTAGTATGTCAATGTGTTTGAGGCAAAACACAAAAAACACAAGTCCGGCGCCACACACTTCGAAGATGGTAGGGGAGCGAGTATGCATCCGGTGCCATATTGTCCCGGTGCCTTGAGGTCAGTAACCGTGCAAAGTCGGGGTAGGACGGGCCTGAAAACGGCTATTTTGGGCCCGTCTTGGCCCGAAACGGAACCTTTTTGGCAGGGGGGTGTATATGCATGCTCGCACGCACGCGTGCGCTGGTGTTTGTCAGTGCGTTTGTTTGTGTGCCGGCATGTGGCGAGGACCCTGCAGTTTGCTGTTGTGCATCATATTGCTGTATATTGTCATTATTATTGTGCGCCCTGCTTGGTTTTCGGTGCGAACACTATGCCAGATTTCCTTGCCACAAACTAGCTTTCTCAGCTCTTGAGGGCGTCGGTGTCGCCACAAGTCCGGCGCCACACACGTCGAAGATGGTAGGGGAGCGAGTATGCATCCGGTGCCATATTGACCCGGTGCCTTGGCGTCTGTAACCGTGAAAAAGTCAGGGGAGGACGGGCCTGAATACGGCTCTTTGGGGCCCGTCTTTGCACCAAACGGCACCTTTTTGTCAGGGGGGTGGGTATGCACGAGCGCGCGCGCGTGCGCTCTGGTGTTTCTCAGTACGTTTGTTTGTGTTCGCGCATGTGGCGGTATGTATTCCCGCACGTGCGCGCGCGCTGGTGTTCGTCAGTGCGTTTGTTTGTGTGCACACATATGGCGGCGACCCTGCAGTTTTCTGTGGTGCATCATATTGCTGTATATTGTCATTATTATTGTGCGCCCTGCTTGGTTTTCGGTGCGTACACTATACGACATTTCCTTGCCACAAATTAGCTTTCTCAGCTCTTGAGGGCGTCGGTGTCGCCACAAGTCCGGAGCCACACACGTCGAAGATGGTAGGGGAGCGAGTATGCATCCGGTTGCATATTATCCCGGTGCCTTGGGGTCTGTAACCGTGCAAAAGTCGGGGCAGGACGGGCCTGAAAACGGCTCTTTGGGGCCCGTCTTTACCCCAAGCGGCACCTTTTTGGCAGGGGGGTGGGTATCCATGCGCGCAGGTGCTGGTTTTTGTCAGTGCGTTTGTTTGTGTGCGCACATGTGGCGGAGAGCCTGCAGATTCCTGTGGTGCATGGTATTGCTGTATATTGTCATTATTATTGTGCGAACTGCTTGGTTTTCGGTGCGTAAACAGTACGGGATTTCCTTGCCACAAACTAGCTTTCTCAGCTCTTGATGGCGTCGGTGTCGCCACAAGTCCGGCGCCACACACGTCGAAGATGGTAGGGGAGCGAGTATGCGTCCGGTGCCATATTGTCACGGTGCCTTGCGGTCTGTAACCGTGCAAAACTCGGGGCAGGACGGGCCTGAAAACGGCTCTTTGGGGCCCGTTTTTGCCCAAACCGGCACCTTTTTCTCAGGGGGGTGGGTATGCATTTCCGCCCGCACGCGTGCGCTGGTGTTGTCAGTGCGTTTGTTTGTGTGTACGCATGTGGCGGGGACCCTTCAGTTTGCTGTGGTGCATCATATTGCTGTATACTGTCATTATTATTGTGCGAACTGCTTGGTTTTCGGTGCGTACACTGTACGAGATTTCCTTGCTACGAACTAGCTTTCTCAGCTCTTGAGAGCGTCGGTGTCGCCACAAGTCCGGCGCCACACACGTCGAAGATGGAAGGGGAGCGAGTATGCATCCGGTGCCATATTGTCCCGGTGCCTTGGGGTCTATAACCGTGCAAAAGTCAGGGCAGGACGGGCCTGAAAACGGCTCTTTGGGGCCCGTCTTTACCCCAAGCGGCACCTTTTTGGCAGGGGGGTGGTTTTGGATGCCGGCACTTGCGCACGCACTGGTGTTTGTCAGTGCGTTTGTTTGTGTGCGCGAAAGTGAGAGGGACCCTGCAGTTTGCTGTGGTGCATCATATTGCTGTATATTGCCATTATTATTGTGCGCCCTGCTTCGTTTTCGGTGTATATACTGTACAAGATTTCCTTGCCACAAACTAGCTTTCTCAGCTCTTGAGGGTGTCGGTGTCGCCACAAGTCCGGCGCCACACACGTCGAAGATGGTAGGAGAGCGAGTATGCATCCGGTGCCATATTGTCCCGGTGCCTTGGGTCTGTAACCGTGCAAAACTCGGGGCAGGACGGGCCTGTAAACGGCTCTTTGGGGCCCGTCTTTGCCCCAAACGACACCTCTTTGGCAGAGGGGTGGGTATGCATGCGCGCTAGCACGCAAGCGCTGGTGTTTGTCAGTGCGTTTGTTTGTGTGCGCGAATATGGCGGGGACTCCGTAGTTTGCTGTGATACATCATATTGCTGTATATTGTCATTATTATTGTGCGCCCTGCTGGGTTTTCGGTGCGGACACTATACCAGATTTCCTTGCCACAAACTAGCTTTCTCAGCTCTTCGGGGCGTCGGTGTCGCCACAAGTCCGGCGCCACACACGTCGAAGATGGTAGGGGAGCGAGTATGCATCCGGTGCTATTTTGTCCCGGGGCCTTGGGGTATGTAACCGTGAAAAAGTCAGGGCAGGACGGGCTTGAAAACGTCTCTTTGGGGCCTGATTTGCCCGAAACGGAACCTTTTTGGAAGGGGGGTGGGTATGGATTTGGGAACGCTCGCGTGCGCTGGTGTTTGTCAGTGCGTTTGTTTGTGTGTGCGCATGTGGCGGCGACCCTGCAGTTTGCTGTGATGCATCATATTGCTGTATATTGTCATTATTATTGTGCGGCCTGCTTGGTTTTCGGTGCGTAAAGTGTACTCGATTTCCTTGCTACAAACTAGCTTTCTCAGCTCTTGAGGGCGTCGGTGTAGCCACAAGTCCGGCGCCACACACGTCGAAGATGGTATGTTAGCGAGTATGCATCCAGTGCCACATTGTCCCGGTGCCTTGAGGTCTGTAACCGTCCAAAAGTCGGGGCAGGACGGGCCTGAATACGACTTTTTGGGGCCCGTCTTTGCACCAAACGGCACCTTTTTGGCAGGGGGGTGGGTATGCATGCGCGCACTAGCCCGCGCGCTGGTGTTTGTCAGGGCGTTTGTTTGTGTGCGCGCATGTGGCGGGAACAGGATAGCCTAGTGGTTAGAACATTCTAACATTAAAATTGAAAATAAAACACAAACATGGGGACTGGATGTAAAAAAACTCATGAGTGCTTATTCTATTATCCTGAATATAAAAGAATAAATAAAATGATAAATAAACAAAATAAAACACACACACACACATAGACACAGATACACACACAGGCACACACACACACACACACACACACACACACACACACACACACACACACACACACACACACCACACACACGCACGCACACACACACAAACAAACTATACCTTCCCATAAAACTGGGGAAAAGAAAAAGGGGAGGAGACGGAAAGAAATCCAAGGACACCAACCAACCTACTGCCCGAGACACAGTGACGCCGCCATTGACGCGCCAAACCCCAAAGGAGTTGGTCACCAATCCTCCCAGATCCTCAATACGTCTCCTCTCATCCTGAAATTGTCAAACAACAACGACAGATTATATACATGTATGTATTTTTGATCCTGTTAAGTCCAACCCTCCTTTCTAACCAAGCCCTGCTTGGATTTCAGTGCGTACACTGTACGAGATTTCCTTGCCACGAACTAGCTTTCTCAGCGTTTGAGGGCGTCGGTGTCGCCACAAGTCAGAGGCCACACACGTCGAATATGGTAGGGGAGCGAGTATGCATCCGGTACCATATTGTCCCGGTGCTGTGGGGTCTGTAACCGTGCAAAAGTCAGGGAAGGACGGGCCTGAAAACGGCTCTTTGGGGTCCGTCTTTGCCCCAAACGGCTCCTTTTTGTCAGAGGGGTGGGTATGCATGCGCGCACGCACGCAGGCGCTGGTGTTTGTCAGTGCGTTTATTTGTGTGCGCACATGTGGTGGGGACCCTGCAGTTTGCTGTGTTGCATCATCTTGCTGTATATTGTCATTATTATTGTGCGCCCTGCTTGGTTTTCGGTGCGTACACTGTATGAGATTTTCTTGCCACAAACTAGCTTTCTCAGCTCTTGAGGGCGTCGGTGTCGCAACAAGTCCGGCGCCAAACACGTCGAAGATGGTAGGAGGGCGAGTATGCATCCGGTGCCATATTGTCCCGCTGCCTGGGGTCTGTATCCGCGCAAAATTCGGAGCAGGACGGGCCTGAAAACGGCTCTTCTGGGCCCATCTTTCCCCAAACGGAACCTTTTTGGCAAGGGAGTGGGTATGTATTCCCGCACGCGCGCGCGCGCTGGTGTTCGTCAGTGCGTTTGTTTGTGTGCACGCATATGGCGGGGACCCTGCAGTTTGTTGTGGTGCATCATATTGCTGTGTATTGTCATTATTATTGTGCACCCTGCTTGGTTTTCGGTGCGTACACAGTACCAGATTTCCTTGCCACAAATAAGCTTTCTCAGCTCTTGATGGCATTGAAGTCGCAACAAATCCGGCGCCACACAGTCGAAGATGGTAGGGGAGCGAGTATGTTTCCGATGCCATATTGTCCCGGTGCCTTGGGGTCTGTAACCGTGCAAAAGTCGGGGCAGGACGGGCCTGAAAACGGCTCTTTTGGGCCCGTCTTTGCACCAAACGGCACCTATTTTGTCAGGGGGTGGGTATGCACGAGCGCGCGCGCGTGCGCTTGGTGTTTCTCAGTACGTTTGTTTGTGTTCGCGCATGTGGCGGGTACCCTGTAGTTTGCTTGTGTGCATCATATTGCTGTATTTGTCATTATTATTGTGCACCCTGCTTGGTTTTCGGTGCGTACACTGTACTAGATTTCCTTGCCACAAACTAGCTTTCTCAGCTCTTGAGCACGTCGAAGTCGCCACAATCCGCGCCACACATGTCGAAGATGGTAGGGGAGCGAGTATGCTTCCAGTGCCATATTGTCCCGCTGCCTTGGGGTCTGTAACCGTGCAAAAGTCGGGCAGGACGGGCCTGAAAACGCTCTTTTGGGTCCGTCTTTGCACCAAACGGCACCTTTTTGTCAGGGGGGTGGGTATGCATTCGCGCGAACGCGCGTGCGCGCTGGTGTTGTCAGTGCGTTTGTTTGTGTGCGCCATGTGGCAGGGACCATGCAGTTTGCTGTGGTGCATCATATTGCTGTATTTGTCATTATTATTGTGCGCCCTGCTTGGTTTTCGGTGCGTACACTGTACGGATCTCCTTGCCACAAACAAGCTTTCTCAGCTCTTGAGGCGTCGGTGTCGCCACAAGTCCGGCCCACACACGTCGAAGATGGTTGAGGAGCTGAGTATGTGACGGTGCCATATTGTTCCCGTGCCTTGGGGTCGTACCGTGCAAAAGTAGGGCAGGACGGGCCTGAAAACGGTACTTTGAGGCCCGTCTTTGCCCGAAACGGTACCTTTTTGTCAAGGGGGGTGGGTATGCATGGGGCATGCAACGCGCGTGGTGTTTGTCAGGGCGTTTGTTTGTGTGCGCGCATGTGGCAGGGACCTGCAGATTACTGTGGGGCATCATATTGCTGTATATTGTATTATTATTGTGCGCCCTGCTTGGTTTTCGGTGCGTATACTTAATTTCCTTGCCACAAGCAGCTTTCTTAGGTCTTGAGGGCGTCGGTATCGCCACAAGTCCGGAGCCACACACGTCGAAGATGGTTAGGGGAGCGAGCTATGCTTCGGTGCCATATTGTCCTTGTGCCTTGGGGTGTGTAACCGTGAAGAAGTCGGGGCAGGATGGGCCTGATTACGGCTCTTTGTGGCCCGTCATTTGCCGAAATGGCACCTTTTTGCAGGGGGTGGGTATGCATGGCGGCACGCCAGCGCGCTGGTGTTTGTCAGTGGGTTTGTTTGTGTGCGCGCATGTGCGAGGGAACTGCAGATTTTCTGTGGTGCATGATATTGCTTATATTGTCATTATTATTATGCGCCCTGCTTGGTTTTCGATGCGTACATTGCACTAGATTTCCTTTCCACAAACTAGCTTCTCAGTCTTGAGGGCGTCGGATCGCCACAAGTCCGACACCACACACGTCGAAGATGGTAGGGGAGCGAGTATATATCCAGTGCCATATTGTCCGTGTGCCTTGGGGTCTGTAACCGTGCAAAGTCGGGGGACAAGGGGCCTAATACGGCTCTTTGGGGCCCGTCTTTGCCCCAAACGGCTAGTTTTTGGAAGGGGGGTGGGTATGCATGCGCGCACGTGTGCGTGCGCTAGTGTTTGTAAGTGCGTTTGTTTGTGTGCGCACATGTGGCGGCGGGATACCCTGCAATTTCTGTGGTGCATGATATTGCTGCTATATTGTCATTATTTTTGTGCGACCTGCTTGGTTTTCGGCGGTACACTGTACGGGATTTCCTTGCCACAAACTAGCTTTCTCAGCTCTTGAGGGCGTCGGTGTCGCAACAAGTCCGGCTCAAAACACGTCAAGTGGTAGGGGAGCGAATATGCATCGGTGCCATATTTTCCCGGTGGCATGGGGTCTGTAACCGTGCAAAAGTCGGGAGGCACGGGCCTGAAAACGGCTCTTTGGGGCCATCTTTGCCCCAAACGGCACCTTTTTGGATGGGGGGTGGGTATGCATGCGCGCACGCGTGCGTGCGCGCTGGTGTTGTCAGTGCGTTTGTTTGTGTGCCGCATGTGGCGGGGCCACTGCAGTATGTATGCTGCATCATATGCTGCATATTGTTATTATTATTTGCGCCCTCTTGGTTTTCGGTGCGTACACTGTACGGGATTTCCTTGCCACAAACTAGCTTTTCTCACCTCTTGAGGTGTCGGAGTCGCCACAAGTCCGGCGCCAAAACGTCGAAGATGGTAGGGGAGCGAGTATGCATCCGGTGCCATATTCTCCCGGTGGCTTGGGGTCTGTAACCGTGCAAAAGTCGAGGCAGGACGGGCCTCAAAACGGCTCTTTGGGGCCCGTCTTTCCCGAAACGGATCTTTTTGGCATGGGGAGTGTATGCATGCTCGCACGCACGCGTGCGCTGGTGTTTGTCAGTGCGTTTGTTTGTGTGCCCGCATGTGGCGAGGACCCTGCAGTTTGCTGTTGTGCATCATATTGCTGTATGTCATTGTTATTTTTGGCCTGCTGTTTTTGTTGCGTACACTGTACGAGATTTCTTACCACAAACTAGCTTTCTCAGCTCTTGAGGGCGTCGGTGACGCCACAAGCCGGCGCCACACACGTCGAAGATGGAAGGGGAGCGAGAATGCATCCAGTGCCATATTGTCCCGGTGCCTTGGGGTCTGTAACCGTGCAAAAGTCAGGACATGGACGGGCCTGAAAACGGCTCTTTTGGGCCGTCTTTGCCCCAAACGGCACCTTTTTGGCAGGGGGGTGGGTATGCATTCGGGACGCGCGCGCGCGTTGGTGTTTGTCAGTGCGTTTTTTTTTGTGCGCGCATGTGGCGGAGACCCTGCAGTTTGCTGTGGTGCATCATATTGCTGTATATTGTCATTATTATTGTGCGCCTGCTTGGTTTTCGGTGCGTACACTGCACAGATTTCCTCGCCACAAACTAGCTTTCTCAGCTGTTGAGGGCGTCGGTGTCGCCACAAGCCGGCGCCACACACGTCGAAGATGGTAGGGGAGCGAGTATGGATCCGGTGCCATATTGTCCCGGTGCCATGGGGTCTGTAACCGTGCAAAAGTCGGGGCAGGAAGGGCCTGAATACGGCTCTTTGGGGCCCGTCTTTGCCCAAACGGCACCTCTTTGTCAGCGGGGTGGGTATGCATTCG
>JASPKP010003253.1:12500-20381 GCA_030674155.1 Stramonita haemastoma | reverse complement strand
GAAAACTTAATAACTAAAAAATCCGCAAACAAACTGAAAAATCGCAAAAAGACTTCTACATATTCATAACCATACTTCATGAAAACTTAATAACAAAAAAAATCCGCAAACAAACTACTTCTAGCATATATTCATAACCATACTTACATTCTCCTTTTGTACAACAAGTCTTGCGCATTTTCCATGGGAAGTGGCGTGAAATGGATATCTGCATAAAAACCTCGGAGTAAATACTTGCTGCCTAAGCGCAGAGCATTGGCTACTCTGATCCACTTCTGAGGCCAGTCCAGACTGATGGGGCGACCCCCTCGGGCTTTGCACTCTCTTTGCACAGTGACCGTTAAGTCTTGGGGGCTGAAGGCCCGAGGTCTATCAAGAAAATCTTGTGGTCTCCGGCCTCAATCTGGTAAAAAAATAAAAACACCTCTACAGGAAACCCAAACAAAAAAAAATTCTTAACAAGTATGAATTAAAAATAAAACAATGAGAAAATTGGAGAGGAGAGAGAGAGGGTGGGGGAGAGAGGGGGTTGAGAGGGGGAGAGGGGGGAGAGGGGGAGAGGGGGGAGAGGGGAGAGGGGGATGGGAGAGAGAGAGAGTGAAGAGAGAGAGTAGAGAGAGAGAGAGAGAGAGATGAGAGAGAGGAGAGAGAGAGAGAGAGAGAGAGAGAGAAATTTAGGAACTCTTGGAACTAATTTAGACCTTATGAACAAACACAGAAGCTGGGACAAAACATGCTATCCTGAAAGACAGTCTGACAAAAATGCTTTTATTTCACGGATCATGCAAGTCCAAAACAGTGAACATGTAAAACATACAAGAGAAGACCAATGCTACAGTGGTCAAGACCCCATTGCATCCCCCCCCAACAACAACAAAAAACAAAAAACCCAAAAATAACCCCACTGGAAAAACAAACAACCCCCCCCCCTCCATCGTGAAACAAACAATGAGAGAAGCTGACCAAACAGACACAAAAGACTTCAAACGACACATAATGCTGAATAATCTCATGGGAGTTTTTACAAAAAATGGCCAGTCTGACTCCCTTATTACCGGAGGAATGGTGGTGTCCCATAACCTATGTGGTCATAGGGGAGCAAGGCATCATAGACCTCAGCTTCTCTAGGGGCCAGTATATTAGGGGCAGCGCCCATCTCATCCTCTCCCTCGCTGCTTTGCCTTCCCTGACCCTAAAGAAAGCAGGTGCCCATTTACAGCTGGGTGAACTGGTGGAACTGTACTGAAGTTAAGGCGTGTAAATGGTCACCGATCCAACTGGTAACCACGCTCGATGCTGCTTAACTTTGACTTGGGGGAAAGCGAGTGCTCTGACCACTGAGCTATCTTGTTCCCACAAATTAGAGTATAACAAGGCAAATACAAAGAAAACGTAAGAAAACTCGCAGAGTGCTCACCCAATTAACTGAAGGTTAAGCAGCGCCAAGCTCATCCAGGACTTGGACGGGTGACCATAGGTGGCTAATCTCCCCTCTCCCCCAAACAACAACAACAACAACAACAACAACAAACAAACCAAACAACCCACCAAGTGTGCATATCCACAGGTCATGGGTTCGAATCCGAGTCAGAACTCATCACATACATGAAGGGGGCAGCAGAGAGACATTCAGAGTCATGAACTGGATGTTGGTAATTGTGAGTAAAACAAGGCAAATACAAAGAAAACGTAAGAAAACTCGCAGAGTGCTCACCCAATTAACTGAAGGTTAGGCAGCGCCAAGCTCATCCAGGACTTGGACGGGTGACCATAGGTGGCTAACCCCCCAAAACAACAACAACAACAACAACAACAACAACAACAACAAGTGTGCATATCCACAGATCATGGGTTCGAATCCGAGTCAGAACTCATCACATACATGAAGGGGCAGCAGAGAGACATCCAGAGTCATGAACTGGATGTTGGGCCGGCCTCCCTACTGGAGTGTAAGGGAAGATTAAAGGCCCGAAACACTTGTTTGAAGGGGGCTTCTCCTCTGAGGACTCTCTGCTGCCATGCTTTACGCGAGTTTCTTACCACTGAGTTAAAGTTAAAGTCTGTCCCGAGCCTAAGGCTCATCAGGCCGGTGCTTATCCCGGTTTCTGTGGCGTTAAGCGACTGAGAGTCATAGACTCCCCCCTGGATAGGACGCCAGTCTATCGCAGGGTTAACCCCAACACAAGGTTGGTACCCCTTTTACACCTGGGTGGGGTGAGAAAATAGCCGTAAAGTGCCTTTTCCAAGGGCACAACGCCATAGCCGAAAGCTGGGATCGAACCCGCAACCTTTAGATTACGAGTCCACCGCCCTAACCACTAGACTACAGCGGCGGCTTACCACTTGAGTATAACAAGGGAAATACAAAAGAAAAACAGGTAAAAACAAAATACTTACATATCCAGGCCCGTACTTTCTGGAAGTGTACGGACACCGCTCTGACTCATCCTCGGCATCCACACACTGTACGATGACGTCACAGCGGGGAAACTGTCCCACAATTCCGGGCCACAGGGCTGAAGAACAATTCCACTTCGAACCGACCTGGTGAGGTTTGGCCGTATTCCGGTAGAAAGAAAACGTGATATGAAACGCAACGGTCTTGTCCGGGATCCAAAAGTTCCGGTGAAAAAAAGACACGGGTAACTCTCTCTTTTGATGTGGGATGAATGTGATGTGTTCGCGATCTTTCGAACGCAGACTGTCTGGATACACGACAGGGAAATCTCGAAGAGGGTTTGGTTTGTTTAGCATCTGTGTACAACCACCAGCCAACCAGTAGAGGTCTTTGAGTTTAGCGTTGTAGTAGGGATATCTGTTGAAAAACACTACATGGGCTCTAGGCTGCCTCACGGTAACACAGTCCAGGAAAGTTGTATTCACTGACAGTGGAGACAGGGCTATGTATCCTGAATAGAAAGAGATGGAAAATGAATGATGATGTCAATTGGTGGTACATTAATTAGAACAAAGCATGTATCATGTGGGAAGACATGGAAAATGAATGATGATGTCAATCGGTGGTACATTCATTACAACAAAGCATTTAAACCCAGTTCTTTTTTTTTTTTTTTTACTGTCGAGGGAGAGGGGAGATGGACGCCGCCCTCAATAATTATGCTGGCCCCTTGAGAAGCTGAGGTCTCTGATGCCTCACTCCCCTACGACCGCCTAGGTTATGGGACACCTTTACCTTTTACCCTTTTACTGTTGGGAACGGGATAGTTCAGTGGTCAGAGCACCCGCTTTCCCCCCAAAGCTAAGGTTAAGCAGTATCGAGCGTGGTTACCAATTGGATGGGTGACCGTTTGCGTGCCTTGGCTTCAGTACAGTCCCCCAGTTCACCCAGCTGTAAACGGGTACCTGCCTTCTTTAGGGTCAGGGAAGGTAAAGCAGCGAGGGAGAGGAGATGGGCGCCGCCCTCAATATGCTGAGGTATCTCATGCCTCGCTCCCCTACTGCAGCAGCAGTAGTAGTAGTAGCAGTAGTAGTAATGCAGTAGTAGTAGTAGTAGTAGTAGTAGTAGTAGTAGTAGTAGTAGCAGTAGTAGTAGTAGTAGTAGTATTAGCAGCACTACCATCATCATCATCATCATCATCATCATCATCATCATCATTATCATCATCATCATCATCAGCAGCAGCAGCAGCAGCAGCAGCAGCAGCAGCAGCAGCACCACCACCACCACCACCACCAGCACCACCACAACCAGCACCGCCAGCAGCAGCAGCAGCACCACCACCACCACCACCACCACCACCACCACCACCATCAAAAACAGTGGGAAGAGGAGGAATAACAGTAAGAAAATACAGACATTGTTTTCGCGCCTAACCCCTCTCTTACGAAAGCTATGAACGCTTACAGACAAGACAAGACACACAAGAACTACACACGTTACCTAACAACAAGACAAAACAAGCTACATACAGGTAACAGGTGGATCGGTGGTCTAGGTGGTAACGCGCCTTGCCTAGAAAGCAAAAAGTCCGGGTCGGAGTGTGCGGTGGTTCGTATCCCGTTTGGGCCCAAAACTTTTCCCCATCCATAAGACCCTGAGTGGTGGTCTGGGCGCTAGTCTTTCGGAAGAGACGATAAACCGTGGTCCCGTGTGTTACACATCACTATTTAGCGCGCGCACGGAAAAGAACCCACGACAATAAGGGGGTTTTCCCTGGGCAAAACTCTGTAGAAAAAAAGTCACTCTGATAGGGAAACAAAATACAGTTGCATGCAGGTAAAAAAAAAAAAAAGGGCAGGCGCTGCACTTGTGGCGACGCGCTCTCTCTCTCCCCAGGGAGAGAGAGAGAGAGAGAGAGAGAGAGAGAGAGAGAGAGAGAGAGAGGAGAGAGAGAGAGAGGAGAGAGAGAGAGAGAGAGAGAGAGAGAGAGAGAGAGAGAGAGAGGAGAGAGAGAGAGCGCGAGCAGCCCCGAATTTCACACACAGAGAAATCTGCTGTGACATAAAGTGGGTACAAAACTACAAAATACAAAACACTCACCCGAACTAGCAGAACGAAAGGCGACAGTTAACCTCGGAGTCTCTGAACCATCAACGACGGAAACGTTCAAACGCATAGTCCAGAAATCTACCCGAAGAGACCTAGTGCTGACTCGCAAGACAGCGAGGTTCGTGGAAGTGTACACATCTTTCACCTTTCCACCTGACTGACCACAGGGATAGGTGAGTAAGTCAGGAAAGATACGTTGACCATTGATGAATTGCAGGACAGTAAAGGTGTTAAAGAAGCACTCACAGACGTTCAGTTTCACCACTTTTCGTGCCGGCGCTATCAACGGCATCTGACATTCTGCTTTTCCTGCAGGAACTTTGAGCGAGAGGAGACAGTCAGAGCTAGACACGTTTCTGTTCTGCGCTACGTGGTGACATCTTGGTAGCGAAAGTTCTGTGGTTCCAGTGCCGTTTTCCAAACCAGGCACCGTTTGAGACGAACTTCTTTTCTCTAAGAGATTTTGATTTGATTTGATTTAGTCTTTTATATCGAGGATAATGGAATCAGCACTCTTGTGCTTTTTTTTTTTTACATCCAGTCCCCCGTGTGTATGCAGTTGTGTAAATGTCATCTGTTCCCACCCCGGCACACGATGGCCTACTCTTACGAAAAGCGGAACAGGATTTAATGTGTGCAGCAAGATGTTCTGCGTGCGTTCGCACACGGGGGTCTCGGTTTAAAGTCTCATCCGAAGGACTTTTGTTGGGGAGAGAGTGGAGTCAGCACTGATGTTAATTAACTCCAGGAGAAAAATCTCCTCGACCGGACTCGAACCCGGGTCGTCAAATTGCCAGCGCAATGTTCTGACCACTAGGCTATCCTGTCCCCTCGAGAGAGTCGCTTCGAGATGGTTTGTTAATCTTGTAAGGTGACTGAGGTTTCGTGGTAGTAGTGGTTAAGTTAAGTTAAAGTCTGTCCCGAACCGAAGGCTCATCAGGCCGGTGCTTATCCCGGTTTCTGTGGCGTTAAGCGACTGAGAGTCATAGACTCCCCCCTGGATAGGACGCCAGTCTATCGCAGGGTTAACCCCCAACACAAGGTTGGTACCCCTTTTACACCTGGGTGGGGTGAGAAAATAGCCGTAAAGTGCCTTTTCCAAGGGCACAACGCCATAGCCGAAAGCTGGGATCGAACCCGCAACCTTTAGATTACGAGTCCAACGCCCTAATCACTAGACTACAGCGGTAGTAGTGGTAGTGACAAAATAATATAATGTCTGGCTGGTAGTCACACAAAGGAAGGACGGTGGCAGGATGGTTAAGACGTTCGCCTGCCAATATGTAAACCGTGAGTTTCTGGGTTCGTACCCAGCCTTGCCCTTTATTCCCAGTTTGACGAAAAAAATCGAACTGAATGTCAAAGTCATTCGGATAAGACTCGAAACCGAGGCCCCGTGTGCGAATGCACGCAGAACATCTTGCGCACACGTTAAAACCCCGTTCCACCTTTCGGAAGAGTAGGCCATCGTGTGCCGGTAGGAGCGGATGACAAAATTATAACAAACCAGCATGCACACAGGTGTCGTGTTTAGACACCATCCCTGAGGAAAAATCGGGGAACTGGAGTCCCAGAGCAGCTCAGGGCTGTAGGTATATGGCAACGTTCTGGTGGCTCCTGCGACGGTACTGGAACCATTCGTCACGGTCATTGCCTTTCCAATGGATCATTCCAGTGCCGTGGAGAGGGGGGGGGGGGGGTCTGCTGCATGGTTAACAGCTTGCCCTCCATACATACTTGCCCAGGCTTTGCGCTCTAAAGACTAGAGAGCAACTCCATAGTCTTCCGAGACTGATGGGTGCCTACTAGTCACACCATGTGGAGTGTCTGTTTTCCAGTGTCTGTGTTGTTGTTGTGAGGAGGAGGAAGACACTGCCCAACCGTTTTCATCAAGACCATGGTGGTGGTGGTGGGATGGTGGTGGTGGTGGTGGGGGTGGTGGTTGCGGTGGTGGTGGTGGTGGTGGTAGTGGGGGTGGTGGTGGGGGTGGTGGGGGTGGGGGTGGTGGTGGTGGTGGTGGTGGTGGTGGTGGTGGTGGAGGGGGTAATGGTGGGGGTGGGGGTGGTGGGGGTGGTGGTGGGGGTGGTGGTGTCTGTGTATTTTGCCTGAAGAGGCTGGGAGGAGGAGGAGGAGGAGGAGGAGGAGGAGGAGGAGGAGGAGGAGGAGGAGGAAGAGGAGTATAATGAAGAGGAGGTGGGGGTGGTGACAGTGGGAGTGGAGGATGGTGGGGATGGGGGTGGGGGAGTGGGGTCAGGCTGTGTGACCTCTCACCTGCAGGGATCTGTCATCAGCCACAGTACCCACACCAGCTGACCTGCCCCTGTACCTGTGACTGTACCTGTAGCGGTGACTGTGCCTGTCCCTGTACCTGTAGCCGTGAGCCAGGTAAAGTGTAGGGGGCCTGGCGTGCATGCTAGGTAACCTGTCCCTGTGCCAATACCTGTCAGGCAGGTAAAGTGTAGGTACCTAGCATCCGCACCTGGTAACCTGTACCTATACCTGTGCCTGTACCTGTCAGCCAGGTAAAGTGTAGGTTCCTGGGGTGAACACTACGTAGCCTGTACCTGTAGCTGTCAGCCAGGTAAAGTGGAGGTACCTGGCGTGCATACTAGGTAACCTGTACCTGTACCTGTCAGGCAGGTAAAGTGTAGGTACCTAGCATCCACACCTGGTGACCTGTACTACCTTTTTATTTGAGATAAGATTTTGAGATTCTCCTGCATGTCATCAGCTACGATGTGATAGAATCACATATCTAGCCTCCGAAGGTAGTACTGAAGAAACCGAGGCCCCGTGTGTGAACGCACGCAGAACATCTTGCGCACACGTTAAATCCTGTTCCGATTTTCGTAAGAGTGGGCCATCGTGTGCCGGTGGGAACAGATGACACGATTCACAAAAAAAAAACTGCATACACACGGGGAGTGGATGTAAAATAAGAGTACATGAGTGCTTATTCCATTATCCTCGACATAAAAGAGAGACAGAGAGAGAGAGAGAGACAGAGAGAGAGACACACACAGAGAGAGAATGGAACATGCCCTTTATCTTCAGAGATAGAGTTGGAACATAAAAGAATAATAGAAATAAAAAAAAATAATATGACAAAGATAAAAATATATGATCTCTTAAAATAAAATTCTGCTAAAATTGTTAAGCACACGAAAATAGAGAGATCATGTTTCTTACTGTTCTGACCACTAGGCTATCCTGTCCCCTCGAGAGAGTCGCTTCGAGATGGTTTGTCAATGGAAGTAATAAAAAGGTAAAGGTGTCCCCACAACCAAGCCAAGGTTAAGCAGCATCGAGCGTGGTTAGTTACCACGTGGATGGGTGACCGTGTGCGCGCCTTGGCTTCAGTACAATCCCCC
>JASPKP010003252.1:2500-10000 GCA_030674155.1 Stramonita haemastoma | reverse complement strand
TTCCTTCCTCACATGGTGTTTGAGGTTGGGATCATGGATTGATACAGAAGCTATCTCTATTTGAGAAAAGCAGGGGTCTGATTATCTCCCTTTTTACACCAAGAGATAAAACATCTGGGTTTGTCTGCAGAGGCACAACAGTTATTTCTTCTGTTTTGTCTGGCATTCTTTGGCAATACTCTTGGAAGCAGCGCAAAGAAAGAGGGTCGGAAACAATGGAAAGAGGGATAATTCAAGCTGATAATGCAAGCATCAATTGCATAAGCATGTCAGTCAGGTCAAAAAGATATCTAGAACAGGTAGTTTGTTTTATGCATGCAGCAAGAGTCCCCTTCAGGGAAGAAAGCAAGTAATGCTACAGCCTCTTTAAGAAGGCTTAGTACAAACTACCATTCAACATACCATGAAATGGACAATTTTTTTACTTACAATTTTCTGACCAAGCAGTGCAAGCATACCTGATTGTGATATCTTTGCTGATACATCATTTTCAGATTTCTTTGGTCAATGTCACAGGTTTATGATCTGCTAGATCCCCTTTAGTTAATACAACTAACAGTTATGCTATTGTCAGATCTACTAGAACTGACTATCAATAGCAGAGGACAGTAAAGCCTGTAAGGCCAGAAACATCTCTCAGTTTGAGATAACTCAAGAGTCTTGAGTTGTAGTTTGAGCTTTGTTTTGATTTATATACAGTCCTCCCCATCCATGTGAGAGCTGTCAGTAACCAATGTGGCCTAGTTAAGTGTAACTTTAATTTTCCCTCTTTGCTGAGGTAAGTTTGTGATATACCACTTAAGGTCATTTTTATCCACAACAAACAGTGTCATATATCTGTCCGAATTTCGGCACAACTAACAGTTGTGCTATTGTCAGATCTACTAGAACTGACTATCAATAGCAGAGGACAGTAAAGCCTGTAAGGCCAGAAATATCTCTCAGTTTGAGATAACTTCAGAGTCTTGTGTCCGAATTACCAGCACACTTATTACTTGTGAACAGTGTTTCTACTGCATTTCAGAGTGTGGCAAAGGAGTTTCCCATGGGGAACACCATCAAGCTAGCAACAGACTAGCAGCCCTCGGGCCTAACAAGAGGTCATTGTTAAAATTTTTTCTTTGCTTTAGTAGGTGACTGCAAGCACTGAAAGATTCAAGTTCTCTTTCTTCAGTAAGTCTGACACTCAGCTCCTGAGAGTTGATAACAAACCCTTTATGGGATGATTTTCTTGCATGGGTTTAATTATGATTTTTAATCATTTTTTACAAACCCCAAAATATCAGTTTGATTTGACTATGTCAACAGCCATTCCATGACTTCTGTCTCATGTTCTGTATCCCCTACTACCATGCTCAGAATTATGAAAATATGATCAAAAAACCCCTTATTGTAGCTTAGAAACAGTATAACTTGCCCTTCTATTAAGAAAACGTGTGCAACTTTCAAAAATGGGCCACTGAATAAACTGCATGATGCAGATCAATTTATGCAAATATAACGGCCTGTTGTGATAAAATCTAAGGCCTTTTTTTTTTTTTTTTTTTTTTTACAATCTATATTTCCGTTGAAGGCTTTCAAACTGAGAATCATGTAATAGATTCCATTTCCTACGGATATATAACAACTTTTACAGGCTCATTCTCTTAGAAACAAAGATTTTTCACAAGAAAAATATATTCAGTTATTGATTTCTGAATCTACAGCCTCATTTCCTACTGAGGTACTTAGAGTCTGTGGGGTATAACTCAAGGAATATTGTCATCCCTTTGACTGTGTCAAACACTTATAATATATCAGAAGTGACTTAATCCACTTCTCTCTTATTTGCCATGCAATAAATGCAATGCAATGATGCAATAAAATTGCAAAAATGCAATAAAAAATTTTATCATGAAGTTATTACTCCAATGGGAATATTAATTTTATTTTAAAAAGAACTCATTTGGAAAAGGAAAGGATGGTTTCCTTATAGACAAACTTTCCATCACACCTTTCATCTCTTGGGGATTTCCCATTGCCCTCAGACTATCATTGGTTGTCTGGCTGGTAGCACCACCCCAAAATAAAAGGAAATATGCCAGCTGCTGTTGCTGCTGTGACCCCCATGACACTAGCCTTGACCCCAAGCTTTCCCCCCTACACTCGTTGAGTGAGATGCTCAGTTTCTGAGTAACTTTGGCCTCTTTCAGTGCTCTGTGAAATTTGCCCCGTTGGGTTAAAAGCCATTCACTGCTCACAGCTGTGTGTGCGTAGCACCAAGGCCTGCACTAAGGCCTGCACTGTCTATGGAGTGGCATGTTATGCGTTTCTCTCTACTAGGTGAGAGGTCAAAGGTTGCATGCCCTGTAAGGGAAAGGACATCTGCCAGGGTGTCCTTAGCTGCTCAGGTTGCCTTATAGCTATGCTGACCTACACGAAAAGTTCACAGCAGTGCACGTGCACCGTTGCTGAAAAAGCAATGCTCCATTTAGTATATTCCACAGCCAGCTGTTATAGCCGTAGGCATTATAGCTGGCTGACTCCTTATACATCCAACAGGAAAAAAGAAAGATCATAGTGCACACACACTCTAAAAGAAAGGCACAGAACAGAAAACAGAAGGAAGGCACTCTCCTGATGTGACTGGTCCGGTGGCTAGGCGCAAACTGACGGCTGGCAAGTGGTGTTTATCTCAAGAGCACTCTTAGTGCAGGTTTCAGCGGGAGATGAGTTAGAATAATGGTTTAAAAAAACCAACCAAACAACTAAATATAAGTAGAAAATGAGGTAGGCATCCGTCAGTCTCGGAAAGACTATGGAGTTGCGCTCAAGTCTTTAGAGCGCAAAGCCTGGGTAAGTTAGTATGGAGGGCAAGCTATTACCCATGCAGCAGACCCCCCCCCCCCCCCTTCTCCATGTCGCTGGAATGATCCATTGGAAAGGCAATCACCGATACGAATGGTTCCAGTACCGTCGCAGAAGCCACCAGAACGTTGCCATATACAACCCGAGCCGCCCTGGGGACTCCAACTCCCGATTTTCCTCAGGGATGGTGTTTGAACACGACACCTGTGTGCATGCTGGGTTTTGTTGTTGTTGTTGTTGTTGTTGTTGTCATCCTCTCCAACAAACAAACTACTCACCCCCTCAATATTGTATTTGTTCCTCGGCTAGAGATTCCAAGGTTTCAAAGTCCTTCGGATGAGACTATAAACCGAGGCCCCGTGTGCGAACGCACGCAGAACATCTTGCGCACACGTTAAAACCCGTTCCGCCTTTCGGAAGAGCAGGCCATCGTGTGCCGGTAGGAGCGGATGACAAAATTATATATTAAAAAAAACAGCATGCACACAGGTGTCGTGTTTAGACACCATCCCTGAGGGGGAAAAAATAATGGGTAGGCGCTGCACTTGTGGCGACGCGCTCTTCCCGGGGAGAGCAGCCCGAATTTCACGCGGAGAAATCTGCTGTGACATAAAGTGGTATAAAAAATAAATAGATAGATAAAGCACTCACACACACCCCACACCCACCCCCCTCAATGTTGTTTTCGTTCCTCGGCTAGAGCTTCCAAGGTTCACCAATACGTAAGATTTTGCGTATGCATGACCGTTTTCGCCCACCATTAAGGTGACCGCATTCCGACTTCGGGGATGATATCTAAAACACGACACCAGTGTGCATGTGTTTGTTGTTGTTTTTGTTTTGTTTTTTATTTTGTCATCCATTCATACCGACGCGTGGTGGCTGACTCTTCCGATAGGCAGGACAGGTTTTAACGTGCGCGCAAAGATGTTTTGCATGCGTTGGCACTCGGGACTTCGGTTCTTAGTGTCATCTGAAGGACTGTCTGGGGAGTGGAGTTGGTACCGATGCTCACTCCACGGGGAAAATCTCTTTTTAAACAGATGCCTGGGCTGCGGTTTGATTCTGGGCCGTGAGATCACCAGTGCAACGTTTTAACCACTAGGCTATTCCTCTCCTAAAGAAGTAAATAAACTGAACAGATATGGATAGCTTTAACCGTCATAGTTAAATAGGTTCTTTTTTCTTCTTCTTCCTATCTTTTCTTGTTCTTGTTCTTCTTGTTCTTTTTTTAATTTTTTTGTTTGTTTTCTTCTTCTTCGTCGTCGTCGTCGTCGTCATCGTCGTTGAACGCTCAGACAAGAATTGTCGTCTGTCATAGGAGCGAAAATATGTTGCACTGCCGTTAAGTGCTTGGCAAGTCAGGCCCAACGCATCCGACTTCGGCATGGGAGAGAATTGTTATCTTTTGAAGTATTAATTTTTTGGTTAAAAAGTTTGTTTTTTTAAAGGCAGAGGAATGGACCAAGAAGGCAGAAAATAAAGAAGGAGGGTGACAGGAAGATAAAGAACAAGGCAGAAACAAAGAGAGGGACAGAAGAGAGGCCATTTTTTTTCCAAATAATTTTTCCAGAAGGTGGGGATGCTATTTACTCTGACAGCCCCCCCCTCCCCCCTCTTCCGGCATCCCCACGGGGGTAGATGAATAAATTTAACGAATGATTAGATAAATAAATAAAAACTTGTTGTGTGAGAGATCGATCATTGTGGCTTCTTGTCTCTAATATTTTTAGTGCGAGAATTGCACAGGTAGAAAATCAGATGGGTTAGTGGTTGAAAGGTACACACCACCCGTCTTAAGAGCAAAGATCTTGGGTTCGATTCCTCTAAACTCGTACTCAAACGCCCCCACCCCCACAACACAATACATAAGATTACAATACAATGCAATACAAAACAATACAACACAGTACGAAAGATTACAATACAATGCAATACAAAACAATAAACACAATACAGAAGATTACAATATTATGCAACACAAAACAATACAACACAACACAGAAGATTACAATACAATGCAATACAAAACAATAAACACAATACAGAAGATACAATGCAATACAAAACAATAAACACAATACAGAAGATACAATGCAATACAAAACAATAAACACAATACAGAAGATTACAATATAATGCAATACAAAACAATACAACACAATACGAAAGATTACAATACAATACAATACAAAACAATAAACACAATACAGAAGATTACAATATTATGCAACACAAAACAATACAACACAACACAGAAGATTACAATACAATGCAATGCAAAACAATACAACACAAAACGAAAGATTACAATACAATGCAATACAAAACAATACAACACAATACAGAAGATACAATGCAATACAAAACAATAAAACACAATACAGAAGATTACAATACAATGCAATACAACGCAGAAGATTACAATAAAATGCAATACTATGCAACACTGAAGACTACAACACAATATAAAAGATCACAAAACAATACAACACTACTCATAAAATTACAATACAATGCAATACAATACATAATATACCAATACAATGCAGTACGAAACGCCATGCCACATGATGCATTATTGATTCCGAACAAAAGCAAAAGTATCATGAATACTCACTTAGTAGCAATGATTGCGGGCGCGCGTGCGCGTGTGCTTGTGTGTGTGTGTGTGTGTGTGTGTGTGTGTGTGTGTGTGTGTGTGTGTGTGTGTTTGCTTGCGTGCGTGTGTTTGTTTGTTTTGTTTTGTTTAATGTCCTTCACTACTTGGTGATATAGACACACCCGCATTCTCTTCTCTCTCTCTCTCTCTCTCTCTCTCTCTCTCTCTCTCTCTCTCTCTCTCTCTCTCTCTCTCTCTCTCTCTCTCTCTCTCTCTCTCTCTCTCAGATATATATATATATATATATATATATATATATACATACATACATACATACATACATATACATTAATATATATATATATAACTACAGAAGAGATCTTACTGGGGAAGAATATATAACCTCAGCAACTGATGTTATGAACTGCTGAGAGTCATACAAAACTTCTTGAACAGTGACATATCTTTTTTTAATATCTAATCCTCTCCTTTTAAAAAGGTCAATAAGAATTGGGCAATCAAACAATAAGTGGTGGATTGAAAGAGGTTGAGAACAGCAACATGACACATTTTTAGAATATTTGGTATTCCATGCATTCAACCTCAGTTTATACATTAAAATTTCTAGTTTACGTAAACATGAAATACGTTCAAAATGTGATGTCTTCATTTTGGAATGCATTCTATTCATCAATCTTGCACTAATTTCATACGAGGACAATACAAGATTGGAATCAAACGTTTCAATACTACGATCAGAGGCACCTTGTTTTGCTAATGAATCAACCAACTCATTCCAATAAATTCCACAGTGAGAAGGGACCCAACATAAAGTTATCTGAATCCCTCTACTTGCAATACAATGTATCAAAAATTTAATCTCAAATATAATATCCGTCCTTATTTTCCCTTGCCAATTATTTAGTGCCTGCAATACTGCTTTTGAATCAACACAAAAAAGTATGTGGCAAATATCAAGAGCCATATCAGACAAAAACTTCAAGGCCATAAAAATTGCAAATAATTCAGACGTAAAAATGGAAAAATGTTCTCCTAAATGAAACGACTTTTGTACTTTTAAAGCAGGAATCACAAATGCTGCGCCACTTCTGCCTGATTCCAATACAGATCCATCAGTATACACTTTTAAATAATTGGAATAATTACATTCAATGTGACTTTTTACATCAACAGTGAGAAGATTTTGATCTTCATTCTTTTTTACATCCGTGTAATCAATGTCAAAGCTAGCTGAAATATGTTCCCACGGAGGCATTAGGGGAACCATCGGTAAATTTGGAATCGTTGCTATGTCAATGCCAACTTCTTTCATTAATGAATTAGTATAATTTTTAATTGGCAGCAGAAATGAAATATCGCATGCTCGTTTTGGATAATCAGTGTCTTGATCCATAAGTATTTCATCTTTTACTGAATTTGGAATAGATAGACTCCGAATCACGTACTTTGATACCGCCAATCTTCGTTGATCAGAAAGAGATAACAAATGTGCTTCTTTATAAGTATTAGCTGTGTTAGCATGTGTTGGAACACCAAGTGCTATCTTTATGGCTTTACTGTCTAAACTTTGTAATTTTTTAAGCAGATAATCTGCAGCAGAAAAATAAACTTCTTGTCCATAGATTAATTTTGAGCGTACTAAAGATTGAGCCAAATGTATCAGTGTTTTAGTATCTTGACTCCATGCCTGAAAACTTATTACTTTTAAAAAGTTCAGTCTTTTTCTAGCCTCGGTTATTAAGTGGTCGATGTGCATCTTCCAGCTCAACTTTCTAGTTAAAATTACGCCTAAGAATTTTACATATGGTTTATACTTAAGCACTGTTCCTTCTAATTTTAGGGTTGGTAATTTTGATGGATTTTCACCATTATTAAAGAGCACAAGACATGTTTTTTCTGCAGATAGTTCTAACTTATTTTCCTTCATAAAGCTACAGAATTTATTTAATTCATCTTGATATAAATGTTCAACATAATTGGTAACTCTCTTTTTGGTGTTTTTCCTAACTGAAGTATTTATCCATATTGCG
>JASPKP010003251.1:0-12500 GCA_030674155.1 Stramonita haemastoma | reverse complement strand
AGAGAGAGAGAGAGAGACACAGACAGACAGACAGACAGACAGACAGAGAGAAGACCAAGAGAGAGAGAAGAGCATAAGAAGAGATGCAGAGATGAGAGAGAGAAGAGCATAAGAAGAGATGCAGAGATGAGAGATAAAAGCAAGAGACAAACAAAGAGAGAAAAAAAAGACAACATAAAAGTAGCAGTAAGGATAAAAAAAAAATATATATATTAAAAAACCTCTTTCACATCAACATTTATCTTCAGACACCCTCCAACTCTCACTCTTTTCCACCGGTGCTTCGCTTCCTCTAGCCCCCCAACACACAAGACTCATCCACATCTTGACTGACTTTGTCCCTTTTTATCGCAGTCTCGACAATGCCTACGATGAGGGGGGCATTTCTAGAGCGGGCCAGCTGAAGGGTTCGGCTTTCTTGAGGTTCACCTCCACCTTGGTCCCCAGCATCTTCACCCCACTGCTCTCAGGTAGAATCATCTGCAAACCCAGCATTTCCGGACTTTGTGACTTTGTGCGCTTGATACTGATGATCAGAATGATGATGCTGGACTTCAGCTTTATGGCACATCGCATCAGAAGATGAATGATACTCAAAAGCGTATTGCATGGGTACTGTTACAAAAATGATGGCGCACACATACACACACGTGCACATGCGCACACACACAGGCATGCACTAACACTCACACACTCTCACACAACACACACACACACACACACACACACACACACACAACACACACACACACACATACACACACACACACACACACACACACACACACACACACACACACACACACACACACACACACACACACACACACATACATACACACACAAAAACTACAACCAACACAAACCATTACAACAACAAAAAAACACTCAACAACAACCAACAAACAAACAAAAAAAAGCCTCACCCACACTCTCTCACCACACCTCACCAACAGCGTACCTCACGAAGATGAAAGGTTTTCTGATACACGCTGCCTTTGCCGAAGATGATGACCACATTCAGGCACACGCGGTTGACCTCGAAGAACGACTTCTCGGGGTCGGCCGTCTTGGCAAATATGGAGACACAGACGGTGGACATTGTCTGATGCCAGTCCACCCGACACTGGGACTCGGCCGCTTGTTGCTCCTGTCACAGAGAGAAAGGAACTGTAGTTAGGGAGTTGGTGTGGTGGTGTTGGTGTTGGTGTGGTGTGGTGGGGTGGGGTGGTGGGGGTGTGGTGTTGGTGTGGTGTTGGTGTGGTGTTGGTGTGGTGGGGTGGTGGGGGTGTGGTGTTGGTGTGTGGTGGGGTGTGGTGTGGTGTTGGTGTGGGTGGTGTGGTTGTGTGGGGTGGGTGGGGTAGGGTAGGGTGTGGTGTTGGGTATGGTGTGGGTGTGGAGTAGGGTGTGGTTGTGGTGTGGGGTGGTGGGTGGTGTTGGTGTGGGGTGGGGTGGTGTGGTCGGGTGTTGGTGTGGTGTGGGGTGTTGGTGTGGTGTGGTGCTGTGTGGTGTGGTGCTGTGATGTGGTGTTGGTGTGGTGGGTGGTGTTGGTGTGGGGTGGGGTGCGGTGGTGTTGGGGGGGTGGGGTGGGGTGGGGTAGGGTGTTCGTGTGGTGTTGGTGTGGTGTGGTGTGGTGTGGTGTAGTGTGGTGTGGAGCATTGCAGCATGGCAAAGCAGTGTTGTGTTGCACAGAGCTGTGTGGTGTAATCCTGAGCTCTACTGTATTGTGTTGTTTTGTAGTGCAATGTATACTACTGGATAACATAGCAGCGTAGTGTAGTGGAGTGTAGTGGAGTGGAGTGGAGTGGAGTGGAGTGGAGTGGAGTGGAGTGGAGTGGAGTTGCAGTGCAGTGCAGTGCAGTGCAGTGGAGTGCAGTGCAGTGCAGTGCAGTGCAGTTCAGTGCAGTGCAGCGCAGCGCAGCACAGCGCAGCACAATGCAATGCAGTGTAGCATAGCCTGTAGGGTAGACTAGTGTAGCATAGTGTAGGGTAGTGCAGTGTAGTGTAGCATAGTGTAGGGTAGTGCAGTGTAGTGTAGCATAGCGTAGCATAGTGTAGCATAGTGTAGTGTAGTGTCATGTATAGTGTATGGGCCTCCACTGCTTCCAACTCCTGCTGACAATGATGAACATTATTTTACAGTACTGTATTACATTATGTTGATCATTTAGTGACATTGCATTTAACTGTATTATTGGTGGATCAGTGCAAGAAAATTACCCATTTTGCTATATGACTGTAGAATCACACGCACACACACACACACCCACACTCACACACACACACACACACACACACACACACACACACACACACACACACACACACACACAACACACTTGCACGCACGCATGCATGCAAGCAGTCACACTCTCACACACAAGACATGAACACCTACTCATGGGTTAACCTGAATCCCATAAGAGCCATAGGGATTTTTCAGACTCTGGCCGGCTCCTACCTAGATAGAGTGTGCTGTGGGCTCATTGGGAAGACTGGGACCACACAGGCGAGCTTCACCCCCTTTATGGATGCAAGTTTGAGAGTGTTGCTCAAATTACCTGACCAACACTGCAAGTGTCTGTATCTCTCAGGCCTGGTTGATGCTGGGATATATTATGATAGTATGCATAGATTACAACCCTGTCAAGTAGTCTCAAAGCATATGCACTTCCACAGTAGCATCTTTACATCATCCTCATTACCACTGATCATCATAAAAATTGCCTCTGATTCGGTGGTCACAGTTGCTCTGGTCTTATGGTGACCTCAGATTTGATTTCCCCTTACAAAGCCTTTGGGGTTGGAGGTTCACGGGGGACGGTCGTTGGAAGGACATTGTGGTGGTCCCTACCTCGGGTGGGCAACTCACTCAGTCTAGCTCTGTAGTCTGCGACTGTCCTAATACTGTCATTAGTGGGGGGCTTAGTAGGTGGTGTCCTGCATATCTTAGCTCAGAACAGGCACCACTGAACACCACCAAAGTGACCCAGCAGCAGTGCAGGGCCCCTCTGGCTGCTGGTCCCACAGCGGTCTGATATTAATGTGCTCCCTGTGGACTCCCGACCCTGAGGATGCGACATAACAAATCAGGGTATGGCTGTGGCATGGAGGATTGAAATGAGTGGCGTGGAAACAGCAGGATGGGGACATCACAGAAGATGAGGCAGAAAAACTAAAAAATCAACAAAACAAAAAAATTCAAAAACCCTTGAACACCTACCTTGCTTTTGACCCAAACATGTTTGCCAGTGGTACAGCCTTCCTGCTTTAGGAAGTTGTCGAAGTCAGAGGTTTTTCTATTGCAGCATGACCAGTACTTCATTCTGAAAGCAATGTCACAAAAAACCTGTACTGTTAGTCTTGCTCAACTACACCACACTGGTACATGTATGCATTTTCATGTAACCCACCTGTCTGTGTATGCACACACTTGTATACATGCATGCAAATGTGCATGTACAACACAAGAGACATGCATACACACACATTCATACATGCGCGCGCACACACACACACACACACACACACACACACACACACACACACACACACACACACACACACACACACACACACACACACACACACACACGCGCGCGCACACACACACACACACACATTATTCATACATGCACACACATGCATGCATAAACAAACATACACACACACACACCACACACACACACACACACACACACACACACACACACACACACACATACACACACACACTCTCTCTCTCTCTCTCTCTCTCTCTCTCTCTCTCTCTCTCTCTCTCTCTCTCTCTCTCTCATACATGCACACACATGCAAGAATTCATGTACACATGCACATGCAAACACATGCTCAAAAACTCAAAGGAAGTATACTGTGCACACACATGCCCACAGGCTTGCATGCTCAGGTGTACCCACACACAAGCACAAATACACATACGCAGACATACACGCATGGCTCAAAAACAAAATTTTAATAAAAATAGTATAACTAACGGTAAAACGTAAAGGTGTTCCATAATCTAGGCGGTCGTAGGGGAGAGAGGCATCAGAGACCTCAGTTTCTCCAGGGGCCAGCATATTGAGGGTGGCGCCCATCTCCTCTCCCTCGCTGCTTTACCTTCCCTGACACTAAAGAGGGCAGGTACCCATTTACAGCTGGGTGAACTGGGGGGACTGTACTAAAGCCAAGGCACACAAATGGTCATCCTTCCAACTGGTAACCATGCTCGATGCTGCTTAACTTGACTGGGGGAAAGCGTGCACTCTGACCACTTAGCTATCCTGCCCCACATAGTATAACTACCTTATGAAAATCATGACTTGACCAAAAAAACCAACAAAAAACCCCAACTAAAACCAAGAAAAAGATCAAAAGACTTAACAATAAACACATGTCCAAGTTTATGAATATTACTCTTGATGCACACATACACATTTCGCCTGAAGAACAACAAACACATATACCCAGGCAGTATAAAACTATAATATTACCCTTCATGGAATATAGGGATTCCGGGATGAAAGAGGCAGTCTTCTTCATTACTCTTGGGTCCTGCATACGACTGGAAAACAAAACCACATCAAAACTTTATATAGAGATGAACATAAATATTGCATCTTTTTAGGTTAACCTTCTAACCATAGTACATATTACAATACTCATATAAAATAATCTAAACTCTAGGCAGACCCAGGACTAATGTTGAAAGAGCAAGTTATTCATTTACTATTTATTTATTCTTTTCTTTCAAGGATAATGGAATAAGCACTCATGTGCTTTTTTACATCCGGTCTCCGTGTATGCAGTTTTGTCAATTTTGTCATCCGTTTCCACAGGCACACAATGGCCTACTATTCCGAAAAGCAGAACGAGTATTTGCGTGTGTGCAAGATGTTCTGTGTGTGCAAGATGTTCTAAGTCAATCAAAACCAGTATGTAACCACTGTGTGTGTGCATGTATGAATAATATGTGTGTGTATGTGCGTGTGCGTGCGCGCGTGCGTGTGTGCGTGTGTGTGTGTGTGTGCATGTATAAATACAGGTGATATCATCATGAACAAAGCAGCTATGTGAACCTGAAGTTCTGATTTAAATCACAAATTAATCTAGAAAAATGTTCTCCCTTTACCAAAAAAAACCAACAAAAAACCCCAGACACTGGTTCAAAAATTACCCTGCTGTAAGAATGTTTACTGAGGTTCAAAGCACAGCATCACTAAAAATACAACAAGCAGTCAAATAATACAAGATATTAAAAAATGCTGGATTCTGCATAGCACCATTTCCGAAAGCAGAGAGGCAGGTTAGTAATTTACTTACACAGGAGCAGGCATTGTTTGTGCATTGTGTTCCTACAGCCACCTCTTTGCTGTCTGCATCTGCAAAAGTATGAGATAAAAAATATATATATATCAAAATCAGTGTCGATTGTAAGCGTTGTGTGTGAGCGTGCGTGCGTGCGTGCGTGCGTGCGTGCATGCGTGCGTGTGTTTGTGTGCGTGCATGCGTGAGTGTGTGTATGCATACATGTATGGTTATACATGTGTATGTGCATCCACACAGGCAGTTCTATGAATATTTCATAATTATTTAGTTTACCTATTGTGGGGGTGGGGTGGGTGGGATCTTTTCTGTCATGTAAACAAAGTTTTGAACACTGATCTATTCAAATCCTCTTTGCAGAGAGTGGGGGTGGAGGAAGATAGCATAGTGGTCAAAGCATTTTGCTCCCAATTTAACGGCCTTAGATCAAGCCCAAATTCGAGCCACCACCAAGACATGTGATCAAGGCAATTTTCCCCCAAGAGTTACCATCAGCACTGAATCCACTCCTCCAAAAGTCCTTTGGATAAGACTATAAACTGAGGTCCAGTATGAGAACACAATGATAACATATTGTGCTCACGTTAAAACCCTTTCTGCCTTTTGGAAGAGTAGCCCGTTCATGATGGTAAGAACAGAAAAGACAAAAACAAAAACAAAAACAAAAAAAAAAGCTTGCATGAACATTGGTGTCATGTCTAGACATTATCCCTGAAGTCAGAATGCAGCTACCTTCATGGTGGGCAAAAACACAGTGGCAAATGCAAAAATCTCACCACTGGGGGTGAACCTCGGTACTATAACAAAGGAACGGGAAAGAAACAAAGTTTTCAAATCATGTTTTTCTTCTCTTTTTCCCGCTTTCAAAAAGAAAAAGAAAACCGGACAAAAGCAGTAGAACTCGTAATGTACATCCATGGGGGGCTGGATAGCCTAGTGGTCAGAACATGGTACAACTGCCTGTTTCTTACTTCTGTCTTTTTCCACTGCCCTAGATACGTCCTTCTCCCTCTCTCCACACACACACACACACACACACACACACACACACACACACACACACACACACACACACACACACACGTTCCGGTGGGAACAGATGACAATATTTACAAAACTGCATACACACGGGGACCGGATGAAAAAAAGCACATGATTGCTTATTCTGTTATCCTCGATATAAAAGAATAAATAAAAGAATAAATAAATAAATAAATAACATTGCACTGGCAATTTGACGACCCAAGTTCGATTCCCGTTCGAGGGGATTTTTCCCCTGGAGTTAACATCAGTGCTGACTCCACTCTCCCCCAAAAGTCTTTCGGATGATACTGTAAACCAAGGCCCCATGTGTGAACGCACGCAGAACATCTTGCGCACACGTTAAATGCTGTTCCGCTTTTCGTAAGAGTAGGCCATTGTGTGCCAGTTGGAACAGATGACAATATTTACACAACTGCATACACACGGGGACTGGATGAAAAAAAGCACATGACTGCTAATCCCATTATCCTCGATATAAAAGAAAAAAGAAGAAAAAAACAAAAAAAGACATCCATTCCCCAATGCCCCACTCACCATTCTTCTCGGTTTGAGACTCGTCTTCCAGCTTCAGTTTCTCCAGCTGGCTTTTCAGACTAGCAGCCACGTTGACCTTTAACCTCTGCATGGGTTCGTCAGGTTGAGGACGATCAGCTGGGTTGGTGGGTTTTGGTAACCGCTGCCTGGGCGCTTCTACCACTATCACCTGGAATGAAAGGTCACAATGGATCCCTGTAAATATATATTCTGTGAATGTTCTTGACAAAGAACTTGTTGCCTGGGCACTTCTACCACTGTCACCTAGAATGAACAGGTCACAATGGATCCCTGTAAATATATATTCTGTGAATGTTCTTGACAAAGAACTTGTTGCCTGGGCACTTCTACCACTGTCACCTAGAATGAACAGGTCACAATTGATCCCTGTAAATATATATTCTGTGAATGTTCTTGACAAAGAACTGGTTTCAAGATAGGAAATATGTCCCTGGAGTTAGAATGCTGCGTGCAGCTACCTAAGTGGTGGGTAAAAACGGTCACCTTTGCATAATCTCACCACCGATAAACCTTGTACTTGTAGCTCTTGGCAATGAAAAAAGAGTTTTTTTGAAGAATTTCAAAATTCAAAGGCATCGCACTTGAACAATTGTTTAACATAATCAGATGAGAGATTTAATCTTTTTTTCAACATTCATTCTGCACATGCTATGAATAAAACACTGATTCTAAAATATACTTTTATACTTTTAATGTTAAATAAATTACACCTTAGAAGTTATAATCCTGCATGATCGGGTACCAGCCAATCTTTGTCAATTTTTTATCGTTCTGCGGTTGTTATTGATAAAGCACATGCTACTGGCTTTCAAATGAACCTACACACTTCAAAAGTTGCAAAATTCACACCTGAATGATGGCAGTTATTCATCAGCAATAAGAGTATATTTTTCTATCAAATTCATAATCTGCATGGGTGGAGTCACTGGGATCCCAGGACATCTGCTTTTGTTTGGTTTTTTAACCATAGCAAATGTTATGCAAAAACAATACTTCAAGGCACTGTCCAAGGAGGAAAATAAAGAGGCAGACAAAGGAAGAGATGGGAAGACACCATCAGTGAATGAACAGGCCTAGAACTCAACAAAACCCTGAGAAAGGCAGAACAGAGAGAGGAATAGAGAGAACTGGTTGTTAAGTCTTCAGGGGTCACCACGGTCACCAGACTAAGGGATAGATAGATAGAGCAGATAGAAATGTTATGTACATTCCCCAGCTTGACACCCTGGGGGTCATCCATATATATATGCACTCTGTCTCACCTACACCTGGGAATCCCTGTGATATTGTAACTACACACTGGATGATTAGTTTGTGTGTACGACTTGTTTTCATGTACCCCACCATACAGGCAGTCACACTCTCACTTCAGATGAGTTTTTCTCTTTTAAAAGAGAATGCCTGTTGCTACATGCTAAAAGGCTTGTCACAGCTGAAGACAAGCTCTGCATAACATTTTAAAACAAACCAATGTAGGCCTTGGCCCATAGCTTACATCAATAACCGACCATGAAAGCCTGATGATAAAAACCACACAGTAAACAACTCTTCTTTGATAACGACATTGTAAGGAAACATTTCAAGTCTTCACTAATCACATGTATACCTCTTTGCTGTCAGTCTCATCTTTCTCAGGTTTTTGGGGTTCGGGTGGTTTGACATTGTTGTGTGGACCAGTTGTGCACCCCTGCAGGACAAAAACAAAAATAATACAGTTTTAAATCTCAACTAGACACTGAAATTCATACAATGAAATATATAAATTTACGTCTGTAGACACTAGATAGTTTACATGAAGATGAAACAAGGGTGTGTCAAAAAAAAGGCAACATGCAGAAACAGGTCCACAACATAGTATACAAAAAACTTCACTATTTTCATAGTTGGGAAGAGAATCAGACACACCTTCAGTCACATCTCTCTCTCTCTCTCTCTCTCTCTCTCTCTCTCTCTCTCTCTCTCTCTCTCTCTCTCTCTCTCTCCAGGCCGGATGAAAAAAGAATGTAATATGCTTACTCTGTTACCCTTGAAAAATAAAGATCAGATTATTCTGTCTGTCTGTCTGTCTGTCTCTGTCTCTGTCTGTCTGTCTGTCTGTCTGTCTGTCTGTCTGTCTGTCTGTCTGTGTCTCTCTCTCTCTCTCTCTCTCTCTCTCTCTCTCTCTCTCTCTCTCTCTCTCTCTCTCTCTCTCTCTCTCTCTCTTTTGAAAAGACACAAACTTCATATCTACAACCACAAAAAATTGAAAACCCACCTTAAAGTTGAGGAACTCTGTGAAGTCTGTGCTGCGTTTGGAGCAGCACGACCAGCCTTTCAAGGCATCATGGAACACTGGAGTACCTGGGTGATACTGACACGACTCTGCAAAATACTGCATCATATTACTTCCTTAACAATATCACATTCTTATCTGAATATAATACACTATGATTGATACACTTATAGTTATAGTGTACAGTTGTTTTCAAACTTGAAGAAGAGCACATAGATTGATAGTTCAATTATAACCCTAAACAGTAAACTGATTAATTAATGTCTTTGGATTCTATTTTCAATGTCCATGAATAAATTTTCAATGGCTCCATCATCTGAAGATGAAGTCAGTGAATTAATTTTACAAATTCAAACA
Source organism: Stramonita haemastoma (assembly GCA_030674155.1). Lineage (NCBI taxonomy): Eukaryota > Metazoa > Mollusca > Gastropoda > Neogastropoda > Muricidae > Stramonita > Stramonita haemastoma. Next base: position 2,947 of record JASPKP010003251.1, on the reverse strand, counting down.
CATCATTAAACGAGAGATTTTCTAGAATGCAAACAAAACTTCAAAAGTCCACAAATCTGTTTACTGATGAGATATCATATAGTTATATAATACATCTGATACTGGTAGAACACAAACCTGTGTGTGTGTGGGGGGGGGGGGGGGGGGGGTCATCTGTGGTGGTGTGGTGTGTGTTGTGTGTGGTGTGTGTGATTGTGTTGTGTTGTGGTGTGTGTTGTGTGTGTGTGTTGTGTTGTGTGTGTGTGTGTGTGTTGTGTGTGTGTGTGTGTGTGTGTGTGTAACTGTAAGAGAGAGAGAGAGAGGGGGGGGGGATGAAACACACCAATAAGCCCATATGAAATTTAAAAACAAAAACAACAAAATAACAAATATTTATTTTGAAGTTTTAAAGTTGTGAAGTAGAAATCTGTTAATCGGATCAAGGAAGCTGTTTTGAGTGTACTGTTCCTTGTTTTTCTTTAGTATCTTTAGCCTTAGGTGCCACTGTTATTGTTAAGTGTGGTGCTGACTGAACTGCTAGGCCTACCTCTTTCCAAAATTGGTGTGAATAGGTATCTTAGTATAGATCTAGGTCAAAAGATTTCCTCTGCCATTGGGCCAGCATCACTTCTGGCAAGTTGTGGGATTCAAAACAACACGATCTGGCATATATGATATATGACAATAGCATACATGATACAGAGAGAGAGAGAGAGAGAGAGAGAGAGGAGAGAGGAGAGATAGAGAGAGGAGAGAGGAGATGAGAGAGAGAGAGAGAGAGTCCAAACGGGTTAATAAACAAACACTTACTGTCTGTATTTTCTCCGGGATTGAATTTTGTACCGCAGCCTTTGTTGTAGCATTGTTCGAGCGCCATTTTTCTCTCTCAAACTCTTCTCCGAACGTTCTGGAACCATTCAATAGAGAACAGCAACGTGCTTCCTTCTGTAACCATGCGCGCCCTCACATTTGCAAGGGATTTAACTCCCAAAATGATGATAATGATCAAGGCCCACACACCTATCAATGCTCATTGCCATGGTTTTGCTTGCTGTTTTCACAAGTAGGCAGGCCTATAGTAGCTCGTTCAGTGCTGGGGTACCGAACTCGTAATCTATAGGCCTAATAATCTGAAAGTGCAACTAGGCCTATAAAATACCTGGTGTGGCTATTGACTTTTTTTTGTATTATCTGTTTGTTCACTATCGATTTTTTGTTATAGCTCCTAGATTCACCTGTTTTTGCGTACTCGACCATTAATTTGTCCACCGACAAGGTAGCCGCATTCCGACTTCCGGGATAATGTCTAAACACGTCACCAATGTGCATGCGTTTCTTAAATTTTGTCATTCGTTCCAACTGACACGTCTACTCTCCTAAAGGAAGGAGCGGGTTTTAATATATGCCCAAGATTTTCTGCGGGTGTCATTAGGACCCGGTTTATCTTCTCATCTGAATGACATTCTTGGGGGGTGGAGTCAGAACTGATGTTAACTCCCTGTGAAAGTTCTGCTTGAACAGACATCTTGGTGGTGGCTCAAACAGGCACCGTCAGATTATGAGGTCAACCCTCTAACCACTAGATTTTATTTACTTTTTTATTCTTTGATATCGGGGATAACAGTTTTTTACATCCAGTCCCCGTGTGTATGCAGTTTTGTAAATGTCATCTGTTCCCACCGGCACACGATGGCCTACTCTTACGAAAAGCGGAACAGGATTTAACGTGTGCGTAAGATGCTCTGCGTGCGTTCGCACACGGAGCCTCGGTTTATAGTCTCATCCGAAGGACTTTTGGGGAGAGTGGAGTCAGCACTGATGTTAACTCCAGGAGAAAAATCTCCTCGACTAGACCAACCACCGGCCCCCACCAGGTGCTGAGAATGATGTGATGTCCATCACTCTCGCAAACTCGTAATTAGCCTGGCATATGACACCATTATTTGTGCATAAACAGGCTATATGACTGAATGTGGTTAATCTCAGCCAAGGCACATCCAACTAAACTGAGAAAGACACTGGCCGAATTGGCTATGACTGTGATGCTCCCTCATGTGGAATCTTGTAAAAGGTAAAAGTAAAGGTGTCCTGTAACCTATGTGGTCGTAGAGGAGTGAGGCATAAGACCTCAACTTCTCTAGGGGCCAGCATATTGAGGGTGGCGCCGATCTCCTCTCCCTCGCTGCTTTTCCTTCCTTGGCTCTAAATAAAGCAGGTGCCGATTTACAGCTGAATGAAATGGGGACTGTACTGAAGCCACGGCGCGCAGACAGCAACTATTGTTTTCTGTCATTTGAGCAAAAATGGGTCGTACTTCCATCAAGTGCCTAGCGCCTGACAAGTCAGCACATCCGACTTCAGTGTGGGAGAGAATTGTTATCTTTTAAGTATATCTGGAAATAAAAGGCAGGGGAATGGACCAAGAAACCAGAAAATAGACAATAAGGAGGTGGCAGGAAGAAAAGGAACAAGGAAGAAGCAAAGATAGGGATAGAAAAGAGGGAATCCCTAGCTAAGAATGTTCGGAATGAGGGGATGCTATTCATACACAGGTTTCCCAGCAACTCCATGGGGACGATTTTGACAGTCCCCATCAATGAATCTGCAGGCCCTGCTGACTCAGAACATATCGATCATTAAGCCCCTGGGCCACCTATGCTTTTACCAGATGACCCCCAACAACAAAGAGAATTTTTGTATGGACAATTCCGGAGACACAAAATAGTTGTCAGCCAATAAGCTACACCCGTACAGTAACTGCACCGAGGAATGAAAGACAGGACATAAAAAGGTTTACGCGTATATCGCAAAAAGCACTCAAGAGAAGACGATGCAAGAAACTTTCTTATTTACTTCCCTTGGAAAAGAGTCTGCCACGAAAAGGTCATGTCTCTCCTTTCGATATGACAAAGCTCACCAAACATTGCTCCAACTGTGTGTCAGCTAGAGGATAACTTTTAAGCAGGCG
>JASPKP010003250.1:12500-20386 GCA_030674155.1 Stramonita haemastoma | reverse complement strand
TTTTGTTTAAGCTTTATAGGGAAATAACGTCATTGTAGTCCGATATATTTTTCATTCTTTTTTTCTTGGAACACCCAGACAGCAACTAGTCTGTTACATGAAGAAATGCTGCCGTTATTTGCTGCCTCTCCATTTTTTTGCTGCCCCCCCCCCCCCATTTTATTTGCTCCCCCATCAGAAATGTCTTTACTCCCCGTGTTTATTAGAATACCCCCCAATAATTAATTTACTGCCCTCATTCATTGCTGCCCCCCCCCCCCCCCCAATTTGTTTAATTGCCCCATTTATTTGCTGCCCCCCATTTTTTTTAATTTTCATTTATTTTGTTTTCTTTAGCCCTAAGCATTTTGGGAAATTTTCCCTTTTGTAGTCCGATATATTTCCATTCTTTTTTTCTTCTTTAAACAATCAAAACAGCAACTAGGGGTCTTTTCCCATGGGGGAAAAATACGTCATGCTGACGTTATTTGCTACCCCTCTATTTATTTGCTGCCCCCACCCCGCCAATTTATTTGCTTCCCCCTCCCCCCCCCCCTTATTTTATTTGCTCCCTTTTCCCCAAATTTGTTTGTTTCCCAACATTTATTTTCTGCCCCCCCATTACTTTGTTCTGCCCCCAATTATTCGCTGCCCTCCTCCCCTCCCCCACTCCCCAAGTTTTTGCTGCCCCCCCCTTTTAATTTCCTGCCCCCTTTTTCTTTGCTCCCCCCATGTATTTGCTGCCCTCCCCAACATGTATTTGTTTCCCCTTTCCCCCCCCCCACCTATATTTGCTGCCCCCCTCCCATATATTGCTGTCCCCGCCCCTATGTATTTGCTGCCCCATCTCCCCCCATGTATTTGCTGCGACCCCCCTCCTATTTCCTAATATTTTAAGGGTCAATAGTTATTTATATGCATTGGGATTAGTTGTTTTTTTCTTTACCAATTTATTGTGTACGAAATTGTTTTCCCCAATTGATTGTTCTTTCAGGGAAAAAATAACTGGGACCCCATGGTTCAATAGCATGTTAAGTTGTTTTTGTTTTTCTTTAGTGTTGCATGTGTTTTTTGTGTTCCAAGTCCAGTTAAGCATGTTTAAGAATCTCGAGTGCAAATTATGTGGATAAACATTTCCAATTGACCATTCACCTGTATCATTATGTTGTAAGATGCTAGCTTGTCTATCCAAATAAAGAGAGGTGTGTCGCACGTTAATTTAGAGGAGCAAAAACAGATTCTTGCAGTATGCATTGCTTCAGTTTCTTTGCATTTAATAGTATTTTTTTGTTTTATATCTAGTGGTGAACACACACCTTTGACACTTTGACTTTCCACCTGATTTTTCCCTTAAAAAAATGACTTGCAAACCTCAGCCTTCTTTGAAAGTTAAGTGTTTGCACTCACTGTTCAGTGTCTGTGCTTTCTGGCTGTAGAGATAACATTGCTGGAAGTAATCAACTTTTTTTTTTAGTTTAAGCATATTGGAAATAGTGCTATAGTAGTCTGATATATTTTCATTCTTTTCTCTTCTTCGAACACTCAGACAGCAACTAGTGTCTGTTACATGAGGGAAAATAGGCCATGTTACCCTTATTTGCTGCCCCCTCCCAATTATTTGCTGCCCCTTTTTCATTTGCTCCCTTCCCCATTATTTGCTGCCTCTATTAATTTTATCCCCCCCCCCAAATATTTGCTCCCCTCCTATTTATTTACTGCCCCCCATTCATTTACTGCCCCCCGTTTATTTGCTCCCTCTATTTTTCCCCCATTATTTGCTCCCCCCCCCCCCCCCCCACATATATATTTTGTTGCTGCCCCCCCCCCCCCACATTTATTTGCTGCCCCCCCACACACATTTATTTGCTGCCCCCCCCCCCCCCCCCCCCAACACAATTTATTTGCTACCCCCCCCTCCCCTCATTCATTTGCTGCCACCCCCTTTTAGTTTCTAATATTTAAGGGTCAATAGTTATTGATATGCATTGGGATTAGTTGTTTTTTCTTTTACCAATTTATTGTGTACGAAGTTGCTTTCCAATTGATTGTACTTCCAGGAAAAATGAACCGGAACCCCATGGTTCAGTAGCATGTTGAGTTGTTTTTGTTTTGCTTTAGGGTTGCATGTATTTCTTGTGTTCCAAATCCAGTGAAGGAAGTTCTAAAATCTCAAGTGTAAGCTATGGGGATAAACATTTTCAGTTGATCCATTCACCTATATTATTATGGTGCAAGATTTAAACTTGTCAATCTAAATAAGTAGAGAATATGTTGCAGGTTAGTTTAGAGGAGCAGCATAAAGTTTTCTTGCAGTATGCAATGCTTCCATTTTATGTATTTCATAGCAAAGTTTATTTTTGTTTTATATCTAGTGGTGAGCACACACCTTTGGCACTTTGACTTTCCAACTGACTTGTTTCCCCAAAAATGTAATTCACAAAACTCCCCTTTCTCTGAAACTAAAGGATTGTGCACTCCCTATTCCGTGTTTGTGCTTTCTAGCTGTAAAGTTAACACGGCTGGAATTGAGAAGACGTTTTGATTTTTTCTTTGGTTTAAGCATTCTGGAAATAACGTTATTGTGGTCCGATATATTTACAAATTCTTTTTTCCCCCAAACTGGACGGCAACTAGAGTCTGTATTATGAGGGGAAAGCGCCACGCTGCCGTTAAGCGCCTGACAAGTCAGGCCCAGTACATTTGACTTCAGCATAAGAGAACTGTTGTATTGTGTTTCCTGGAAAAGGCAGAAGGGTGAAGAAGGCAGAAAAGAGACAGAAAGGTGACAGGAAGAAAAAGAACGAGGCAGAAACAGAGTGAAAGAAAAGAGGAAATTTCTAGCTCAGAATTTCCTGAGGGTAGAGATACTATTATACTGACAGACCCCCGGCATCCCCGTGGAGGAATAGTTTGAAATGAGTCTAGAACTCAAAACTGAACAAAAGTCAGTTGGGCAGTCATTGTCACTGCTGGTCAGAGCATTGCGAAAAGCCTACCTCCACCTTCAGCTAAATTATAATAAAAAAAACTGGAGTTAGGGTTGGGTAGCCGGCTGGCAGCTGATATAAATCAAAATGGAAAGGGATTTTACAAGTTATTTAAAAATCATTGTTGAACATTGATGAAAATGTCATGAAAATAAAACAGAAACTGCTTGCAAAGGTCTTTGTTCGGAGTTCTATTGCAGAATGACTGTTTACTAATGTAGAGTATGTGCACTTGATCTGGATATTTTTTTTTTCTCCTGTACCTCTCTCTATCTCTGTCTCAGTCTGTCTGTCTCTCCCTATGTCTGTCTGTCTGTCTGTCTGTCTGTCTGTCTGTCTGTCTGTCTGTCTCTGTCTGTCTCTGTCTCACTCTATCTCTGTCTGTCTCTGTCTGTCTCTCTCTGTCTCTGTCTGTCTGTCTGTCTGTCTGTCTGTCTGTCTGTCTGTATGTCTGTCTGTCTGTCTGTCTGTCTGTCTGTCTGTCTGTCTCTCTCTCTCTCTCTCTCTCTCTCTCTCTCTCTCTCTCTCTCTCCTCTCTCTCTCTCTCTCTCTCTCTCTCTCTCTCTCTTTCTTTCTCTCCTTCACTAGCTTCTCCTCTTTCTCCACCTGTGCACTAGTTGTTGCCATGGAAATCAGCCTGCCTTGATGATAAGGGTGACAGTGTGTTGTGCTAAAGACTCGTTCATTATTGTAGTACCTGTAACACAATTTCAAGTTGTTGTAATCTAATAGATAACAGTTCAACTATTGATCAGGCGTTTGTGACTGGTTCAGTAGAGGTCTGTATTGCTGCTTTACTTGTAGATGTTGATTAAAGTCGTTAGACGTTCTGAGTAACAGCGTGATCTGAGAGTAGCCCTACGCTTATGGCACCCATGCTATAGAGAATAATTACAATTCCATTTTTTTTCCATTTTCAATTTCATTTTAAATTTTATTTCATGTTTATACAACTTTATGTCGAAGCAGATTTCTCTGTGTGAAATTTGGGCTACTTTCCCCTGGGAGAGCACATCGCCACAAGAGCATCCCAAACCGTTATTTTTCCTTTCCTGTCTGCAGCTGCATTTGTTTTTGTATCAGATTGGCTTTTCTCTGTTTGACACGTTCTTCTGGCAGCAGTTCTCTCTTCTTCGTCCTTCACGTTATTGTCAGAGCATCACAGAGCTGGCCTCTGCACATGGCGTTCATTGATGAGATTGTTGGGCTTGAAGTGGAAAACATTCTTATTTGTTAATCAATGGTTTACTACTTTCATAAATACATTTTTTTCCTTTTTTTCTACACACATTCATCAGTGCAGTAGGAACATGTTAGTAGCATGTTTTGTGTTTTTTTTTCATTTGAACTCGTCTTTTTCTGCTTGAACGTTTTTGTGCAGTAACTTTTAAAAAAAGGACATGGACGTTAACAAACCCAAACCCACAAGCCACATCACTGTCAACCACATAAATTATGTGTCCATTCCTCAGAGCTTCTACAGGTCTGAACAGATGCCCACTTCAGTCAGGAAAGAAAACAACAACACGGTGTTGCCATGGCCACGTTACCAGATCCAATGGCCTGGCTACAACTGTTCAGCCAGGAATGTTGAGGGAGAAAGATAAAGGGGAAGAGATGAGGGGGATAGAAGAAAAAATGACAGACCATGTTGCAGAAATGAGGGGGACGAGGGGGAATGGACGGAACAGACATATATTACTGCAGAAAGGTCAGGGAACCAGTTTTGTAAAGACCCAGGTAGTGTGCCACAGCTACAGCTTTAACATGTCGCAATGAGCTGACATGTGCCACAGCTACAGCTTTGACATGTCACAGTGAGCTGACAGTGTGTCACAGCTACAGCTTTGACTTGTCACAGTGAGCTGACAGCGTGTCACAGCTTTGACATGACACAGTGAGCTGACAGTGTGTCATAGCTTTGACATGTCACAGTGAGCTGACAATGTGCCACAGCTACAGCTTTGACATCTCACAGTGAGCTGACAGTGTGCCACAGCCACAGCTTTGACGTGTCACAGTGAGTTGACAGTGTGTCACACCTTTGACATGTCACAGTGAGCTCACAGTGTGTCACAGCTTTGACATGTCACAGTGAGCTGACAGTGTGTCACAGCTTTGACATGTCACAGTGAGTTGACAGTGTGTCACAGCTTTGACATGTCACAGTGAGCTGACAGTGTGTCACAGCTACAGCTTTGACATGTTACAGTGAGCTGGCAGTATGTCACAGCTTTGACATGTAACAGTGAGCTGATAGTGTGCCGCAGCTACAGCTTTGACATGTCACAGTGAGCTGACAGTGTGTCACAGCTTTGATATGTCACAGTGAGCTGACAATATGTCACAGCTTTGACATGTCACAGTGAGCTGACAGTGTGTCACAGCTTTGACATGTCACAGTGAGCTGACAGTGTGTCACAGCTTTGACATGTCACACTGAACTGACGGTGTGTCGCAGCTACAGCTTTGACATGTCACAGAGAGCTGACAGTGTGTCAGAGTTACAGCTTTGACATGTCACAGTGAGCTGACAGTGTGCCACAGATACAACTTCGACATGTCACAGTGAGATGGCAGTGTGCCAAAGCTATAGCCCTGGTTCAATGCCAGCATGAAGAATGCAACTTATTTGAAGAAGAATGCTAAGAAGAATGTTATAGACAAAAGGAGGAGGTGAATGATGATGATGGTGATGATGATGATGATGATGATGATGATGATGATGATGATGATGACGATGACGATGACGATGACGATGATATGATGATGATGATGATGATGATGATGATGATGATGATACTACTAGTACTAGTACTAGTACTACTACTACTACTACTACTACTACTACTACTACTACTACTACTACTACTACTACTACTACTACTACTACTGCTACTGCTACTACTCCTGCTGCTGCTGCTGCTGCTGCTGCTGCTGCTGCTGCTGCTGCTGCTGCTGCTGCTACCTCTGCTGCTGCTGCTGCTGCTGCTGCTGCTTCTGCTGCTGCTGCTGCTACGACCTACTACTACTACTACTACTACTACTACTACTACTACTACTACTACTACTACTACTACTACTACTACTACTACTACTACTACGAAGAAGAAGAAGAAGAAGAAGAAGAAGAAGAAGAAGAAGAAGAAGAAGAAGAAGAAGAAGAAGAAGAAGAAGAAGAAGAAGAAGAAGAAGAAAAAGAAAAAGAAGGAGAAGGAGAAGAAGCGAAAGTAGAAGAAGCGAAAGGAGGAGAAGAAGAAGAAGAAGAAGAAGAAGAAGAAGAAGAAGAAGAAGAAGAAGAAGAAGAAGAAGAAGAAGAAGAAGAAGAAGAAGAAGAAGAAGAAGAAAGCGAAAAAAGAAGAGTTTTTTTTGTGAGATGATGATGGTAAGGAGGAGCAGGAGGAGGAGGAGGAGGAGGAGGAGGAGGAGGAGGAGGAGGAGGAGGAGGAGGAGGAGGAGGAGGAGGGAGGAGGAGGAGGAGGATGTTGACGATAATGATAATGAGAAACTAGAACAAGAGCTTTTATATGTGTTTTTCTCTCAAACACTCACACATAGAGAGAGAGAGAGAGAGAGAGAGAGAGAGAGAGAGAGAGAGAGAGAGAGAGAGAGAGAGAGAAGAGAGAGAGAGAGAGAGAGAGAGAGAGAGAGAGAGAGAGAGAGAGAAAGAGAGAGAGAGACGTAGAGAGAGAGACAGAGTGAGAGTCTGCATGTAAGCTGAAGATGAAAGGCAAGGTCATATGGAAAAAAGGTACTATTCCTATAATGCTTCCTGTCTCATTTCTTTGATGCTTCTCCGGATGTTTCATGGACAAATTGAGCAGAGGAACACTTAACACCACAGGAGATCCACTTTAGAAACTCCCTTCTGAATTTGGTTCCAGTGAGACAGTAGAGGAAAAAGTTGATGGCACTGTTGGTGAACCATAACTGATATACAAGTGCTTCTAGGAGAATTAACACAGCCATTTGATTAGGATGCTGCTCAAAGTCAGGGAATATGTAGTAATACAATCTGTCATACACAACCAAAGGTGTGCTCAAAATCAGAAAAGTAGTGGATATGACCAGAACCATGACGGTCGTTCTGTAAGACATGTTCTTACGGCTGTCAGTGATTTGTGCAGAGCCAGCATTGGATTCCACACGTGTAGCAATGGATGCTGAAGAAACTGCTTTGATCAGAGCGACAGATAATATGATATCACAGATAAACTGACAGACAAACGGGACAACAGAAAACAGAGCTCCATGCACCCACTGGTAGATATTTTCAATGAAAGTTCTATATGGCCCTGCATGAGCGTCACATATGTACGAATTGTCTGAATAGATGAGGTCAAATCCAACCAACAGATGAGCATTCATGACACAAGAAATGACAGTAATTATTGCAATGACAATCCACGTTCTTCGCACAGTGCACATCACCCGCATCCTGTGTGGCCACAGAACCGCCATCGTTCTCTGTACTGTCACACAGGTCACGAGCCAGGCAGATATAATACTTGTGACATAAACCAGCCAATACATCAGTTTGCAAAGTGCTGGATGCAGGAGAAAAATATCTACATGGAAAGCAAAGTTTATCCATTCAAGAGCAGCCGTTGTACACAGAAAACTCAGATCTGAAATGGCCAGAGCCATGAAAAAGGCATACTGAGAGGAGTTCTTGTCCTTCATACGCCGCATGATGCAGACTGACGCGATGTTTCCAAAGCCTCCCACCACAACCAGGACTGCAGGGTAAATTTTCCAGATCATCTCTGCTGCCTGGTACTCGGGGTATGCTATGACCATCATCCAAAATGTGTTGTTGTTCGTGAGTCCATTCCCATCAGTGGTAGAGATGTTCATGTTTGGTTTTTGCTAGAGGGTTCGTTGCAATCCTTAATCTGGAAATGATGTAGAAGAAAAGAG
>JASPKP010003250.1:5000-7500 GCA_030674155.1 Stramonita haemastoma | reverse complement strand
TTGACATATCTATATAACTTGTGCATAGATAAAAACAACTTTCCTCTGATATTTAAAAGAGCAAAAGTCATACCAGTCCACAAATCTGGAGATACTTCTTGTCCTTCAAATTACAGACCAATTTCAATCCTATCGGTCTTATCTAAACCCATCGAAAAAAATATCCAAAAATCTTTATATTCCTACTTTGCTAACAACAATCTAATAAATGAAGATCAGTCAGGCTTTCGTAAAAACTATTCTTGTCACACAGCTCTAACTCAACTTACAGACAGTCTCTTACACAACATAAATAAAAATAACTATACAGGCCTAATTTTTGTTGACTTTGAAAAAGCATTTGATGTAATTAATCACTCCTTGCTAGTACGTAAACTTTACCTATATAAACTAACACCTGAAATAATCAATCTTTTAAAAAGTTTTTTGTTAGATAGACAGCAGCTGGTAACTGCAAATGATCAAACATCAGAATTAGTATCTATTAAATATGGAGTACCACAAGGATCAATATTGGGTCCTCTTTTGTTCTCAATATATGTAAATGACTTACCCTTATTTCTAGATTGTAGCTGTGAAATGTTTGCTGATGACACATCTCTCTATTGTAGTGATACCGATCCCCAAAGACTGACACTCAAACTTCAAAACAATATCAACAAATTGATTACTTGGACTCAATTAAACCATATGTCCTTAAATGCACAAAAAACTAAGAGTATGTACGTACTAGCAAGACAAAAGAGGCAAAAAATGAAAAGTAAATTTCAACCTCTGTTGATAGATCAAAAAATTATTGAAGAAGTTGACTCACACAAGATTCTGGGTGTAATTATCGACAAAAATCTTACTTGGACTGACCATGTGATGGCATTAGGAAAACGTCTTGCAAACAAGGTATGCCAGCTATCAAAAAATAAAACACTTTCTAGATGATCATTCACGCAAACTCTTTTTTTGTGGACACATCTTGCCTATAGTTGGCTATGCCTCATCTCTTTGGGACAACTGCAGTGAAACTAATCTGAAATTCATTCATCGATTATACAAAAGAGCACTAAAACTTGTCCTATTAAAAGCAAGCTCCCTAACCATCAATGATTATAAGCAAACAAATATTCTTACATTCCAAAACAGGCTTTACTTTAATAAAGCTCTATTTGTACAAAAAGTTGTCAATGGAAATGCCCCTCCCAAGATCATCAATAGATTCAAAATTAATGAACACAGGCATAACCATCTACTAACATTTCCCAGACCCAGAAACAATCTCTACAAAACAAGCTTCCTATATTCAGGTAGTGATTTATGGAACAAGCTCCCAAAACATTTAAAATGTATCATAAATAAAAATCAGTTCAAAAATCAGTTGAAAAATCACTTAATGCGCTTATGCAAAAATGTTTAAGAACTAAACATGAATCCAATTAACCATATTTAGAACAGACTAAAGATATTGGTACCCTCTGCTCACCCTGAAAAATCTTTCATGTGTGGTTTACTGTGACTCAAAAATCTACACCTTGCTTGCTATATATGTATGTGGAAGGGGAAAAGGAGGACAAATATTTTTATTTATTTTGTTAGATAATTTATTTATGAACAGGATAGGGAATAAGAGATGTATGTAAAAACGTGTATATTTTGCAGATTCAAAAGGAGAAAACCAAACCACTGATTTGATGACTAGATGGAGCTTTTTTTTTTTTTTTTTTTAAATTTATTTATTATTATTATTATTTTTTAAATAATTTTTTTAATTATTATTATTATTTTTAACCCAGTTTAAAAGTCTCAGTATATATGTTTAAAAAAAATATTTTATTATTTTTATTAATGGGACTATTAGCACTTTTATATTCATAATATTTTGATTAGTGGATAAGGCCTTACTTTTTTGTTCTGATTGTTGTTGTTGTTGTGTGTGCGTGTGTGTTTGCTTTTGTTCATATGTGTAGGGATTTTATTAATCATAAATCATAAATCATTGTCATAATTCTTCTGTTTGTTGCTTGTGTTTTCCCCCTTCCTCCTTGATGCTCCCCTCCCCATCTGTTCCCACCCCCCTCCCAATTTTGAAGGGTTTTTTGTGCTTTTTTGTTTTTTGCTTTTATTTTTTTTGTTTTGGGTTTTTGTTTCTCTTGTTTGTTTGGTTTTTCCTTGCTTTTGTTTGTTTGTTATTTTTTGTTTGTTGGTATGTTTGTTGGTGTATATGTTGTTTCCTCTCAGTGGAGATGGGTATTATCATATGGTATTGTTGCATTTGTGTTGTTGTTGTTCTTGTTGTTGTTTTGTTTTGTTTTTCTTTTTCTTCCTCTTAATATATAGGTATGAACTGGAGAATGGAGGTATTGTAATTTGACATGAGTTGCTTGTCGACATTAAATGGATTCTTTTTCTTAAGTCTTGAATAATGGTTGGTGACATTGTAACTGATGTAAGCTGTTGTTTGATATTATTTGATTTTTCTTAAAACCTTGAATGTGTGCATGTGCGTGCG
>JASPKP010003249.1:17500-20388 GCA_030674155.1 Stramonita haemastoma | reverse complement strand
CAACTATCCAACTACACTCACAATTACAGGCACAAGCAAAATCTCAATATACCCCCTATTCCAAGTCACAACCCTTAGTATTAGTTTTAATCCAATTTCCCAACACTAAAAATTTAAAAATTTCAAATTATTCTACGCTAACAAAAAATAAAACACAATCAAACCTAACAAAGAAAAGTAAAGCAGACAAAACATAAACGAAGCAAAAATAAAGAGAACTCGAACTCGAATGTACTCGAACTCGAATGTTTTATTGAGGAAATATGGATAAGCCAGAGGCTTCTTTACACCAGGTCCTCATAAAAAAACAAAAAAACAAACAAACAAAATACCCCCCAAAACCCACCAACAACAAAACCCACTGGCAAACAATCATAAGAATTATATAGCATATAGATATAGTAAAGCAAACGATAAGCTTAATTACTTAGTTATTTATATAACCAACTATCCAACTACACTCACAATTACAGGCACAAGCAAAATCTCAATATACACTATTCCAAGTCACAACCCTTAGTATTAGTCTTATCCAACTTCACACTCAAAATTACAAATTCAAATTATTCTACGCTAACAAGACAAAACACATCCCTACACTATTTCAATGACACGAAAACGAGAAACTAAGTTCAAAACAATCAGATTTTCCATCTCTCTCTCTCTCTCTCCTCTCTCTCTCTCTCTCTCTCTCTCTCTCTCTCTCTCTCCTCTCTCTCTCTCTCTCTCTCTCTCTCTCTCTCTCTATTTTCTCTCTCTCTCTCTCTCTCTCTCTCTCTCTCTCTCTCTCTCTCTCTCTCTCTCTCTCTCTCTCTCTCTCTCTCTCTCTCTCTCTCTCTCTCTCATCACACTCATAAAATAATACAATTTATATGACTGCCTATAGGAATAAGCATACCATCCGAGAGAGAGAGAGAGAGAGAGAGAGAGAGAGAGAGAGACAGAGACAGAGACAGAGACAGAGACAGAGAGACAGAGGGTCAGAGAGAGAGACAGAGACAGAGAGAGACAGAGACAGAGACAGAGAAAGACAGAGAGACAGACAATGACAATGACAATATTTTATTGTGTCAAGCTTTTTAAGCCCATTCACAAGGGGACAGTGGGAAGGGGACTGGGCACAAAACACACATTTTCAGACATGTTTTCAGACATGAAAAGTGTATCATTTCTTCTGCCCAAAATGTTGGCATGGCATGGAATCCACGACATGGTGAAGTAATTTTTACATTTGGATTCAATAAAATGTTGCGTAACACTTTATCCCATTGCAAATGGGGGCAGGGGGTCACAACAACCATAAACATCAACATAAGCAGCAAGTCTGTGACAGGGCTTCCATATCTACATTCTGTCTGATCATCTGGCTCGTGCCCTTTCCAACACGTGAAAAACCTAACTCATAATAATATGCTTATCTGTCCAGGTTTGCTCTCTCTCTCTCTCTCTCTCTCTCTCTCTCTCTCTCTCTCTCTCTCTCTCTCTCTCTCTCTCTCTCTCTCTCTCTCTCTCTCTCTCTCTCTCTCTCCACACACACACACCACACACACACACACGCGCGTGCGCGCGCGTGCATGCACACACATATTCTCTCTCACACACACACGCTCCCACGCGCGCGCGCACACACACACACACACACACACACACACACACACACACACACACACAGGGGGTACGCACGCACGCATGCACGCACACAGGCACGCATGCACTCTCCCTCCTTCCCTCCCTCCCTGTCTCTATCTCACACACACACACACACACACACACACACACACACACACACACACACACACACACACACACACGCACACACACACACACACACACACACACACACACACACACACAACTACAGTCTATCTAACCCAGGAAAAATCTGATTGCATCCATCATAACATGTAGAACAGCCAGTCCAGCACTTATTCTGTCTTTGATTTTTTCACGATCAGCAAGTGTCCACAGCTGCAGCTTGGAATAAATGTCTTTTTCCTCCTGAGTCATGTGTCTGCTGTTTCGCTTTGCAAACCAAAAGTAATCCGATGGGTTATAGGTGTCATTTTTCCAGGTAAACTGAAAGATCATGTCATCACTTTCACACAAGATGGTGTCAGGTGTTTCTTCAGAGGTGTACACATGAACAAAGTCTTTATTTCTGGAAATGTTCCTTAGATTTCTCTGCAGGGATCTGTTTCTTAACTCACCCACATAGTCCTTTATGGTATCTCCACTGTAGCCTGCATCCCAGAGCTGATCCAAGTAATTGTCGTAGTCCTCCTCCTCCCTTGTCACGTCAGGTTCAGGCACGTCCACCAGGTCAATTGCACTTTGTTGTTGTTCAGCCATTGTGTCAGCTGCCAACTCCGTGACAGCACGTGATGCTCCACGATAATCACATGCGGGAAGCAAGAGTTGCGGAGGCGTGTGGTTTGGAGAGAAGGGCGTGTTGGTGGGTGAGACAGACTGGGTGATGGGGGGCGTTGGCACAAACAAACATGGTGAAGTTTTAGAAGCAATAAATGTACTCGCCTCCTCTCTCTGTCTCCTCTTGTCTGTCTGTCTTCTCTCCTCTGCCTGCCTCCTCTCCTCCGCCTGTCTATTCACCTCCGCCTGTCTCCTCTCCTCTGCCTGTCTCCTCTCCTCATTCCTTCTTCGGTCCCTGTTGATGTGACTCGGTGGCTTTTTACGGAAGTAGGCAGGTGTTTGTTGACCCGCCATATTCCCATCATTTGAGCCAGCCCTCAGTTGCAGTACAGCAGTTGTTTGGTCGCCTTCTCCACAAACTTTCCAGGAGGTGAGGCAGTGTTCGCGTAGCAGGGCACCTAGTGTCGCTTCCAGCGATGTTGCTAACCCAACAACTGGCATGGTGCTGTTTTATTTTGATT
>JASPKP010003249.1:0-2500 GCA_030674155.1 Stramonita haemastoma | reverse complement strand
GTCTCTCTCACACTCTCTATCTCTCTATCTCCTCTCGTCCATGTCTGTCTCTATGTCTGTCTGTCTGTCTGTGTCTGTCTGTCTGTCTGTCTCTGTTTCTGTCTATCCCTGTCTGTCTGTCTGTCTCTGTTTCTGTCTGTCTCTGTTTCTGTCTGTCTGTCTGTCTGTCTGTCTGTCTGTCTGTCTGTCTGTGTCTCTGTCTCTGTCTCTGTCTCTCTCTGCTCTCTCTTCCCCTCTCTCTCTCTTCTCTCTCTCTCCTCTCTCTCCTCCTCTCTCTCTCTCTCTCTCTCTCTCTCGGGGGGACGGATAGCCTAGTGGTCAGAACATTTCGGTGGCAATTTGAAGACCCGAGTTCGAGTCCGGTCGAGGAAATTTTTCTCCTGGAGTTAACATCAGTGCTGACTCCACTCTCCCCAAAAGTCCTTCGGATGAGACTTTAAACCGAGGCCCCGTGTGCGAACGCACGCAGAACACCTTGCGCACACGTTAAATCCTGTTCCGCTTTTCGTAAGAGTAGGCCATCGTGTGCCGGTGGGAACAGATGACATTTACAAAACTGCATACACACGGGGACTGGATGTAAAAAAGCACAAGAGTACTTATTCCATTATCCTCGATATAAAAGAATAAATCAAATCAAATCAAATCAAATCAATCATCCTATTACTGTCACGAGACATAAAACCTCTTCCACTTTATTGAAGAGCAGGCTGTTTGTGCCCGTGGAAATGGATAACAACATATACTATTGACAAATTTGCATGTACATGACTAGATATAAAAAGAAAGGTACGTGAATGCTTATTGTGTGAAACTCTAAACTAAAGGCATAAACAAATAAGTAAATAATTATATAAATGTTACTCTCTGTTGTTCAGCTTTTGTAGCATTATTTGAAAACAAAGTTCCATGTGTGATTATTACTAAGAGAAAGACGTTTGTGAATTTTGCACTTTCTCCTTTTGCATTTTTTTTTATTTGTTAGATAGGGGACGGGATAGCTCAGCAATCCGAACACTCTCTTTCCCCATGCTAAAGTTAAGCAGTATTGAGCGTGGTTACCAATTGGGTGACCGTTTGCGTGCCTTGGCTTCAGTCCCCCTGTTCACACAGTGTCAATGGGTACCTGCCCTCTTTAGGTCAGGAAAACTAAAGCAGCCAGGGAGAGATGGGCGCCACCCTCAATATGCTGGTCCCTGGAGAAGCTGAGGTCTCTGACATTTTGCATAGGAGCACCTTTCGCTTTATTGTTAAAGAATGTGGATGTAAGAGAAAGTTATTGCCATGCTTATTCCATTTCTTTCTGAAATTAAAACTGATTCAATGTAACTCAAATGTCTCTCCTATCTTTTTCTCTCTTGTGGGTTTACTTCATTTACGCTTCTTTCTTTTTCTCTCTTGTGGTTTACTTCATTTACGCTTCTTTCTTTTCCTCTCTTGTGGTTTACTTCATTTACGCTTCTTTCTTTTTCTCTCTTGTGGTTTACTTCATTTACGCTTCTTTCTTTTTCTCTCTTGTGGTTTACTTCATTTACGCTTCTTTCTTTTGCTTCTCTGTGGTTTTTCCTTGCCTATTGTCTGGGTTCTTTCTGTATTTCTTCCCTTGTTTTCCTCTTTTCTATCTTTCTCCTCTCTTTCCTCCTCTTTTCTTTCTATCCCCTCTCTTTCTTCCTTTATTTATTTTCCCTCTCTTTCTTCCTATTCTCCTTTTTCTCCTTTGTTGTTTTTCTCGTTTTCTCCTTATCGTTTTTTCCGTTTTCTCGCCCCCACCCCCATCCTTACGTGCGTTTTTTTTCTCCCCCCTGTGTTTCTTTCCCTCTGTTCTCTGTGTCCTCCTCTGTTTCTTTGTTGTTTTTTTCCGTTTTCCCCATTGACTGGCTCTGTGTCTGCTATGGGTTTTTTCCCCTTGATTCTTTGATTTCTCCTTGTCATCATTGTTGTTCTTCTACTTCTGTTTCAAAACAGGGGAGGGGAAGGGATGTGGGTTGGGTAGTGTTGTTCTATTTATTTTTTTGTGTGTGGTTTCACTCCCCCCCCTCTCTCACGCCTATCTGTCCTGTCTGGTCACACTCACACAGAGATCTCTCTCTTGACATGCCAAAGGCTGGGAGCCGGCATCTCTGTGGATGTGTGGATACTGGGCCACTTGAAGGCCACTTGCTGGAGGCTAGCCTGCAGTTCCGCTGGGTTATTTTACATGTGTGTTGTGTTCTGCTGTACTGCATTGTGTGCACTGCATTGCATTGTGTGTACTGTATTGTATTTAATGTATTGTACTGTAATGTTTTTGACGTATTACTGTGTGTTACTATGCTGTATTGTATTGCATTTTGCTGAGTTGAATTGTATTGTCTTGTTCTGTATTGAATTGTAATGGTGATGTTCTGTATTGTGTTGTGCTGTATTGAATTGAATTGTATTGTATTGTGCTGTATAAATTGTATTGTGCTGTATTGAATTTTATTGTGCTGTATTTTTTGTATGTTTTATATATATATAA
>JASPKP010003248.1:17500-20389 GCA_030674155.1 Stramonita haemastoma | reverse complement strand
AAGGGGGTAAGGTACGTCACCAAAACCCTGCCGTGCCCGCAAGAATAATGAAAAATACAGCCAATGATGCACCACAGCAAAGTGGAGGGTCCCCCCCACATGCGCGCACACAAAAAACCACACTGACAAACACCAGCGCGTGCGCGCGTGCGGCATGCATACCCCCCCCTGCCGAAAAAGGTGCCATTTGGCGCCAAAATGCCACCAAAGAGCCGTTTTCAGCTCCGCCCGACCCGACTTTTGCACGGTAAAAGATCCCACGGCACCAAGAAATATGGCGCTGTTTGCATACACTCTCTCCACCATCTCGGATATGCGTGGCGCCCGGTTTGTGGCGACGACACAGCGCCCGAGAGCTAAGAAAGCGTGTTTGCCGGAAGGAAAGCGGGTAAGTGTACGTCACCAAAATCCTGCCGTGCCCGCAAGAATAATGACATATACAGCCATATGATGCACCACAGCAAAGTGGAGGGTCCCCTCCACATGCGCGCACACAAACGAACACACTGACAAACACCAGCGCGTGCGCGCGTGCGCGCATGCATACCCACCCCCCCCTGCCGAAAAAGGTGCCATTTGGCGCCAAAATGCCACCCAAAGAGCCGTTTTCAGCTCCGCCCGACCCCGACTTTTGCACGGTAAAAGATCCCACGGCACCAAGACAATATGGCGCTGTTTGCATACACTCTCTCCCACCATCTCGGATATGCGTGGCGCCCGGTTTGTGGCGACGACACAGCGCCCGAGAGCTAAGAAAGCGTGTTTGCCGGAAGGAAAGCGGGTAAGTGTACGTCACCAAAATCCTGCCGTGCCCGCAAGAATAATGACAATATACAGCCATATGATGCACCACAGCAAAGTGGAGGGTCCCCTCCACATGCGCGCACACAAACGAACACACTGACAAACACCAGCGCGTGCGCGCGTGCGCGCATGCATACCCACCCCCCCCTGCCGAAAAAGGTGCCATTTGGCGCCAAAATGCCACCCAAAGAGCCGTTTTCAGCTCCGCCCGACCCGACTTTTGCACGGTAAAAGATCCCACGGCACCAAGACAATATGGCGCTGTTTGCATACACTCTCTCCCACCATCTCGGATATGCGTGGCGCCCGGTTTGTGGCGACGACACAGCGCCCGAGAGCTAAGAAAGCGTGTTTGCCGGAAGGAAAGCGGGTAAGTGTACGTCACCAAAATCCTGCCGTGCCCGCAAGAATAATGACAATATACAGCCATATGATGCACCACAGCAAAGTGGAGGGTCCCCTCCACATGCGCGCACACAAACGAACACACTGACAAACACCAGCGCGTGCGCGCGTGCGCGCATGCATACCCACCCCCCCTGCCGAAAAAGGTGCCATTTGGCGCCAAAAGCCACCCAAAGAGCCGTTTTCAGCTCCGCCCGACCCCGACTTTTGCACGGTAAAAGATCCCACGGCACCAAGACAATATGGCGCTGTTTGCATACACTCTCTCCCACCATCTCGGATATGCGTGGCGCCCGGTTTGTGGCGACGACACAGCGCCCGAGAGCTAAGAAAGCGTGTTTGCCGGAAGGAAAGCGGGTAAGTGTACGTCACCAAAATCCTGCCGTGCCCGCAAGAATAATGACAATATACAGCCATATGATGCACCACAGCAAAGTGGAGGGTCCCCTCCACATGCGCGCACACAAAACGAACACACTGACAAACACCAGCGCGTGCGCGCGTGCGCGCATGCATACCCACCCCCCCTGCCGAAAAAGGTGCCATTTGGCGCCAAAATGCCACCCAAAGAGCCGTTTTCAGCTCCGCCCGACCCCGACTTTTGCACGGTAAAAGATCCCACGGCACCAAGACAATATGGCGCTGTTTGCATACACTCTCTCCCACCATCTCGGATATGCGTGGCGCCCGGTTTGTGGCGACGACACAGCGCCCGAGAGCTAAGAAAGCGTGTTTGCCGGAAGGAAAGCGGGTAAGTGTACGTCACCAAAATCCTGCCGTGCCCGCAAGAATAATGACAATATACAGCCATATGATGCACCACAGCAAAGTGGAGGGTCCCCTCCACATGCGCGCACACAAACGAACACACTGACAAACACCAGCGCGTGCGCGCGTGCGCGCATGCATACCCACCCCCCCTGCCGAAAAAGGTGCCATTTGGCGCCAAAATGCCACCCAAAGAGCCGTTTTTCAGCTCCGCCCGACCCCGACTTTTGCACGGTAAAAGATCCCACGGCACCAAGACAATATGGCGCTGTTTGCATACACTCTCTCCCACCATCTCGGATATGCGTGGCGCCCGGTTTGTGGCGACGACACAGCGCCCGAGAGCTAAGAAAGCGTGTTTGCCGGAAGGAAAGCGGGTAAGTGTACGTCACCAAAATCCTGCCGTGCCCGCAAGAATAATGACAATATACAGCCATATGATGCACCACAGCAAAGTGGAGGGTCCCCTCCACATGCGCGCACACAAACGAACACACTGACAAACACCAGCGCGTGCGCGCGTGCGCGCATGCATACCCACCCCCCTGCCGAAAAAGGTGCCATTTGGCGCCAAAATGCCACCCAAAGAGCCGTTTTCAGCTCCGCCCGACCCCGACTTTTGCACGGTAAAAGATCCCACGGCACCAAGACAATATGGCGCTGTTTGCATACACTCTCTCCCACCATCTCGGATATGCGTGGCGCCCGGTTTGTGGCGACGACACAGCGCCCGAGAGCTAAGAAAGCGTGTTTGCCGGAAGGAAAGCGGGTAAGTGTACGTCACCAAAATCCTGCCGTGCCCGCAAGAATAATGACAATATACAGCCATATGATGCACCACAGCAAAGTGGAGGGTCCCCTCCACATGCGCGCACACAAACGAACACACTGACAAACACCATGGTCATATTT
>JASPKP010003248.1:0-12500 GCA_030674155.1 Stramonita haemastoma | reverse complement strand
GAGAGAGAGAGAGAGAGAGAGAGAGAGAGAGAGAGGAGAGAGAGAGAGAAGAGAGAGAGAGAGAGAGAGAGAGAGAGAGAGAGAGAGAGAGAGAGAGAGAGAGAGAGAGAGAGAAGAGAGAGAGAGAAGCGAGAGAGAGCGAGACAGACAGACAGACAGACAGACAGAGACAGACAGACAGACAGACAGACAGACAGACAGAGACAGAGAGGAGAGGCGAGGCAAGGCAAGGCAAATTCTTTTATTCGAGGATAATGAATAAGCACTCGTGTGCCTTTTTACATCCAGTCCCCGCCCTTGTCAGGGATAAGATAAAGATAAAAAAACAACTCCTTAAACTAAACGACAAAAATAATAAAATACCAAGGACAAGAAACTATAACCCAGCACCGAACAATAGACAAGTAATAAGGACAGTAAAACTATAATAAGGTAATAAAAATGCACTCAAGAAATCACAATGAAAGGATTTTGATTTTTTTTAAAGCGCTTATAGATTAGAGCAAATAAGAGAACATAATGAGATAAACGACTGAAAACATCAACACACCACCAATCCCATCAATAAAAATAAGTCAGATCAATCTAACAGTTTGATAAAAGGGAAAAAAATTAACTAATATCCTTATTGGAGGGGGAGAGAAGTACTACCAATAACAAATTACATAAAACATCCCAGATGTTTATAAAAAAAAGCATAAACATTTTTATAAATTGGATAATGATTTACACACACACGCACGCACGCGCGCACACACACACACACACACACAACACACACACACACACACACACACACACACACACACACACACACACACACATTCACAGGTTCTCGCAATATCAATAAACATTTTAAGGGAAATATATGCCTTGAATTCTGAATAATATCATATAGTGGAACAAAAGAGTAATCTATCCGCTGTAAGGCACATATTTTGGGACATAATACCTAATTTCTGAATCAATCTTGTGATTACAGTCATAAAAATATGTTCATAGTTATACTATATCATGATGGACATAGTTATCCAATTATTTTTTAAAGAATCATTAGTTAAAAGTTCACATCAAAATCAATTACATTCGTCACACGTGATTATTAAAATAAGAGTACAAAATACAAGTAAAACATTTCTCAATATGGATTGTAAACATTCTTTTTTATGGTAAACATGTTTAGACAATAGGTAAGAGACAGACAGACAGACAGACAGACAGACAGACAGACATAACATAAAAAGCTGTGTATGTATCACATCTTGTACTCGTACTCCACACCTAAACACACAATCATTCATGAACATAACTCTAAACAAAGACCTTGATCAAGTTTCAGTTTTATTTTCAGTTTTCTGACTTTCGCACCACTTTTCATAAAGTTTGGACCTTGCGTTTAGAATAACTCAGCTTCCTGTTCATTTTGTTTCATTTCTGCTGCGAGCTGGCTACCCAACCCTAACTCCAGCTTTTCTTTGGGGCTGAAGGGGGAGGTAGGCTTTTCCCAATGTTCTGACCAGCAGTGACGTGACAATGACCCACCAAATGACTTCTTGTCTGATTTTGAATTCTCATACCAGCATTTGAAAATGTCTCAGACTACAATGAAGTGTTTATTCCAATATGCTTTTAAACACACGTGACAGAAAACTTAGTTGAAGCTTTGTTATCTTTAAAGCCAGAAAATATACATACTTTGAATACATTTGGTGCAAAACATCAGTTTTTTTGTTGTTTTTTTTAACAACATTAAGCCACGAAGACTACTCAGCGTGAAATTCGGGCTGCTGTTCCCGAGGAGAGCACGTCGCCACAAGCAGCGCCACTCATTTTTTTATTTTCCTGTCTGCAGTGTAACACATGGCTTGCTTTGTCGCCTCATTTGAAAGACTAGCACCCAGACCATCACTCCTGGTCTAATGGATGGGGAAAAGTTTTGGGCCCCAAAGGAGTTAAACCACCGCATACTTCCTACCTAGGCTTTTGCTTTCTAGGCGGGCCGTTACCTCTGCACCACCGATCTTAGCTTAAAAAATTAAAAGAAGGAGTTGTACAAAGCTTCCAATTTTAATTAGAAAAAAGTCAGTTAGATAGTCAAGTACCATTGGTGTTTAAAGATATAAAACTATCAACTAGATTTATTCACTCTTGGGGCCTGTGGTGTCGCCACACATCCGGTGCCACACATATGAAAGATGGTGGGGGAGAATGTATGCATACAGTGCGATATTTCCTTGCTGCCCTGGGATCTTTTACCGTGCCAAAGTCGGGGCGGGATGGGGCTGAAAACGGCTCCCTCTGTCGCATCTTTGCGCAAAACGGCACCATTTTTGTGGAGGGGGGTGGGTATGCATGCGCGCACGCGCTCGCACGCTGGTGTTTGTCAGTGCGTTTGTTTGTGTGCGCGCATGTGGAGGGGCCCCTCCAGTTTACCCTGGTGCATGATTTTGCTGTATATTGTCATTATTTTTGTGCGCGCAGCTTGCTTTTAGTGGCGTACTCTTACCAGCTTTCCTTCCAACCAACTAGCTTTCTTCGCTCTTGGGGCTGTGGCGGCGCCACACATATGAAAGATGGTGGGGGAGAATGCATGCATACAGTGCGATATTGCCTTGCTGCCCTGGGATCTTTTACCGTGCCAACGTCGGGGCGGGACGGGGCTGAAAACGGCTCTCTCGGTCGCATCTTATCGCAAAACAGCACCATTTTTGTGGAGGGGGGTGGGTATGCATGCGCGCCTGCGCTCGCGCGCGCTGTTGTTTGTCAGTGCGATTGTTTGTGTGCGCGCATGTGGAGGGGACCCTGCAGTTTGCCCTGGTGCATGATATTGCTCTATATTGTCATTATTTTTGTGCGCACAGCTTTATTTTAGGGGCTTACTCTTACCAGCTTTCCTTCCGACCAACTAGCTTTCTTCGCTCTTGGGGGCTGTGGCGTCGCCACAAATCCAGCGCCACACATATGAAAGATGATGGGGGAGAGTGTCTGCATACAGTGTGATATTGTCTTGCTGCCCTGGGATCTTTTACAATGCCAAAGTCGGGGCGAGACGGGGCTTAAAACGGCTCCCTCTGTCGCATTTTAGCGCAAAACGGCACCATTTTAGTGGAGGGGGGTTGGTATGCATGCGCGCATGCGCTCACGCGCTGATGTTTGTCAGTGTGCTCAAAAGGGTACCTTTTTCGGGCGGGGGGGGGGGGGGGGGTATGCGTACATGCACGCGTGCGGGCGCTGGTGCTTATCAGTGTGTTTTTTTTATGTGGCGGCAACCTCCACTTTGCCCTGGTGCATCATATTGCTGTATATTGTCATCATTGTGCGCAAGGCTATTTTTTGTCGCGTACACTTACCAGCTTTTCCTTCACACAACTAGCTTTCTTCCCTCTTGGGGGGTCTCGTGTTGCCACAAATCTGGCGCCACACCTATCCAAGAATGTGGAGAGAGAGTGTATGCATACAGAACGATATTGTCTTGGTGCCTTGGTGTCTTTTACCGTGCAATAGTGCGGGTTGGACGGGGCTAAAAACGGCTCTTTCGCTGGCATCTTCGCTCAAAACGGCACCTTTTTTGGGGCGGGGTGTGGGTATGCGTGCGGGCACGCTCGCGCGTGCTGGTGTTTATCAGTGTGTTTGTTTGTTCGCGCGCATGTGGCAGCGACCCTGCACTTTGCCATGATGCATCATATTGCTGTATAATATAATACGTACTAACTTACACAGCTGCAAGCTGTGCAGTGTTACCACTTAAAATGTGTTTGTTTTTTAATATTAAAAAAAAAAAACAACGAAAGAAAACCCATCGTCTCCGGAGAGACAGGCCTACATCAATCCTACCATGCTATCTATGGGACAGAACTTGGACAGCAGATGTGAGTATGTATAAACACATTTTGCTCCTTACTTTGTCTTTTTGCCACAACGCTCGGGAATCGGAATGAGACTCCGAAATCCGTGGATATCGAAGGTAAGATATGGGGATTCGCTAACACAAAATGCTTTTCCTGCGATCATTAAAAAAAAAAATCTTCACTTCTCTTGTAGAAATGTGTGGAGCACCACACTGAAACTTTCAGACACTTTGTCTTGGGTGATCTAGGCCCCACTGAGCCAATCTTTCTCCGGGTCAAAAATTGCATACTCGGCATAATTATTAATATTAATTCACGCAATGTACTTTTCTGCAAAAACTGATGAGGGTTTTTAACGTGTATGCCAGACATTTGAGTGGTTGTATCCGCACAGGAAATCATGGTTTGGTTTCATTCAAAGAATTGCAAGGTGATGCTCTATTAGCCGATTTGATTAATTTCAGGGGAAATTTCCTTTCAAATCTCCACCACTATAAATCTTTTAGCCCCTTTGTTCTTTAGTGCTATCAAACCCAACTCAAAATCTTCGCAGCAACTCAAATTTGGGAGGAGTTGTTGTTCAGTGTTCCCCATGTGTCCCCCCAGGGTAATAATGTTTAGGTCTCGTTCATCCCACTTGGAAATCAAGGTAAGACTAGAAGTCCATACTGGATGAGAAGTATATGTGTGTGGTTATTAAATTGTCAAACGCCCGGCCAGAACATAGGCACCCGTACTCTGACCTCAGTGGATTTTTCTCCGGAACTGTAGAGCACAGGTAGTTGTACTCCAAGATTGCCATGGATGAAGACTTCAAAACATTTCAAGGCAGCGCGAGCGCGCGCGTTTTATTTGATCTTATTCTTTTATATCGAGGATAATGGGATAAGCCCTCATGTGCTTTTTTACATCCAGTCCCCGTGTGTATACAGGTTTGTAAATGGCATCTATTCCCACCGGCACACGGTGGCCTACTCTTACCGAAAGCTGAACAGAATTTAACATGTGTGCAAGATGTTCTGCGTGCGTTTCACACACACGGCCTCGGTTTATAGTCTCATCCGAAGGACTTTTGGCGAGAGTGGAGTCAGCACTGTTAACTCCAGGAGAAAAATCTCTTCAAACGGGAATCGAGCCCCGGTCGTCAAGTTGCGAGCGCAATGCTCTGACCACTTGGCTATCCCGTCCCTGTGTGTGTGTGTGTGTGTGTGTGTGTGTGTGGTGTGTGTGTGTGTGTGTGTGTGTGTGGTTGCGTGCGTGCGTGCGTGCGTGCGTGCGTGCGGGTGTGTGTGTGTGTGTGTGTGATCAATAACTTGAATCTAAGGGAAATATTTATATGCCTTGAATTCTAAATAAAATCGTATAACAAAACATAAGAGTAATCTATCCACTATAAGGCACATGATTATTGAAAACATATACTCAAATACCTCAATGAATATTATGATAACAGTTATAAGATTATGTTCATGATCCTATCGTAACTATGACTAACAAAGTTATTCAGCTTTCTTAAAAACATCATTAATCAAACGTTTACACACAAAAAATCGACACGCGTGATTATATAATATAGAGTATAACATATGAAAAAAAACTCAATATGGATGATAAACATGTTTAGACATTAGCCGAGACATTCAGGGAGAATAAAAAAAAAAATATGTATAATGTAATATAAGTGAAAATCATTCTTAAAATCAGTTACGAATCATATAATAAGATATATGTGAAACATTTACATACGCACACACACACAAACACAGCGAGAGAGAGAGAGAGAGAGAGAGAGAGAGAGAGAGAGAGAGAGAGAGAGAGGAGAGAGAGAGAGAGAGAGAGAGGAGAGGAGAGAGAGAGGAGGAGATTACGAGTTAACACTGAATACTCGAAATTAACTATCCCACCTCCCATGTCTTTTATTTGTTTTTGTTTATTTATGAAAACGATTTCGATTGCTTTTAATGTATTAACATCATCAGGTTGATGTGAAAGGGGTGAAAGCAAAGAAAACATTAAAGTGGGGACTCTGTACTCAAAATCATGGAATGTTGTATTATTTCATTTTCTCTTATGTATTTCAACTATTGTTCATCGATTTCATTACTGACATTTTGTGATCTCGCGTGCTTTTAGATTTTGTGGGTACAACGGTTTTAAAATGTGCTTGTAGCGTTTTCTAGATTGTGCTTTGTGTGTGTGTGTGTGTGTGTGTGTGTGTGTGTGTGTGTGTGTGTGTTGTGTGTGTGTGGTGTGTTGTGCGTGCGTGTGTGTTCGTTCTTTAGATTTAACCCCCATCAACTGTGATATTACGCGCGCGGGTGAGTGTGTGCTTCAAAGTAAATTTATCTAAGATTTGTACTTTGAATAAAAAAGCATTTGTTTTTTTTTAATCAAGCATTTACTAGGAAAAAAAAAAAATAATTATATTAATTTTTCAAAAAGATTTGCGCGGGGGGCGTTTGTGGGTTTTGGGTTTTGGTTGGTTTGGGGGGAGTGTGTGGGCGCGGCGCGTGTGTGTGTGTTCGCGCGCGCGGGCCCCCACACCCCGAGGGCCGGGACATTTGGGGACGGAAGAGGAACAAAAGGGGGGGGGTACAGAAAAAAAGTTTTTTGGGGGCCGGGAATCTTTGCCTACTTACATTTAAAAAGGGGTCAAAAATTCAAAAAAAACCCGGAACAAAGCCTTACCCCAAGTACCGTTTTATTTTGGGCCATAATTTTCACGTTTTATTTGAAACCCCTTTTCATTTTTAAAAAAAAAATGTCATTAAAAACTTTTTTTTTTGGCGGTATTTTAGTTTGAAAACCCCGGCTCCCAAAACCCTAACTTTTTTTGTTTTTTTTGTTTTTGGCAAAAGGGGGGGGGTAGGTTTTCCCCCCCCCCCTCTGGGACCAGCAGGAAATTTTAAACCTTTTTAACTGGATTTTGGGTTTTATTTTTTTAAAAATGACAATTTTTTAAATAACCCAAAAACCAAAAAGGGTGTTAAATTCCAGTGGGGCTTTCAAAGCACAGGGGGGCAAAAACTTAAAAACACCAAAATGTTATTTTTAACCCAAAAAAAGGCAAAACCCTGATTGGTAAGGGCAAAACAGCGTTAAGAAGGGGGTTTTTTTCCCTTTAAAATTTTTGCATTCGTTTAGAAAAAAATTAAATTCGAAAGTCAATTCCCCCCAAATGGGTGTGTCCCCCCCAACATTTTTAAATTAAAAATATTAAAACATATTTTTTTTTTTAAAAAAGTTTTGGGGCGGGGGGGTTTTTAAAAATAACAGAAAAAGGGGGAAAAAAAATTTACATTTGCAAAAAAAAAAAAACAAACCCCGGGTTCTCCACCCCGAATTTTTTTTTAAAAAAGGGAAAAAAAAATTTAAAATTTTGATCCGGAATATACTAAATGGGAAAAGCGGGGAAAACCCAAAAACAAAGGGGGGAGCCCTAAAAATTTTAAAAAAATTAAAAATTTAAAACCAATCCAAAACCCCAAACCCCAAAAAAACCCGTTAAAAAAATTTTCATAAATTCCCCCCCACCCCCGGCCATTTTTTAAAAAATTTTTTTTTTTTTTTTTTTCCCCCTTTTTTCCCCCTTTTTCCCCCCCCCCCCCCTTTTTCCCCTTTTTCTCTCCCCCCCTTTCCCCCTTTTTTTGTTGCCCTCCCCCCTCCCCCTTGTCTCTTTTTAACCCCCCCCAATTAAAACTGCAGTGAAGTATATAAAAACCTTTCTTTCTTTGGGGTTTAGGGGGAAAAAGGACAAAACAAAAATAGTACAAAGTTTCAATGCACAAAAAGGACAAGTAACCCCCAAACTTTTAAAAATGATCTTGAACTTTTTTTTTCCAAAAATGTTAAAACTTCCATTTTTGTTTTAAAATTTTTTTTAATAAAAGGGGTTTCCCCAAATTTTTTTCCCAATTTCCCCCGGGGGTTTTTTTTTCTTTTTTTTTTTTTTTTTTCCCTTTTTTTTTTTTTTTTTAAAAACTAGGGGAAACCTCCAATTTTTTTTTTTCCCCCCCCCCCTTTTCCCGGGTTTTTAACCAGAAAAAAAGGCTGTAAAAAAAAGGAGTTTTTTTTGGAAAAAAGGGAAAAATACTGCTTGGGAAAAGCAGATGGGAGTGGCCCAAAAGGGGGAAAAAACCCCCGGGGGGTGTCCCCGTTTTTTAAAAATGGAAGAAAAAAGGAAAAAAAAAAAAAGGAAAAAAAGTACCCAAAAAACCCCCGATGGCAAGCAATCTTTAAAACCCCTTTTTTTTTAATAAAAAAGGGAAAAAAAATTTTTTTACGGATTTTGTCAAATAGGAAAAAGGCTTTTTTGAAGGGAAAACCCTTTTTTGACATGGGTTTTTTGGGGGCTTTTAAAAAAGCGACATTTTTTTTACCGGAAAACCACCTTTTTCCCCAAAAATTTTTGTGACCCCTTTTTAAAAAAATTTTTGGTTTTAGCTTGAAAAACCAAAAAAATTCAAAAGGGGTTTTCTGTAAACCAAAAAAAATTCAAACTTTCCTTTTAAAAATTTTTTTTTTTTCCCCAAAAAACCCCCCCAAAAAAAAAACCCAAAAAAAAAACATTAAAAGGGTTAAAAAACCCCAAAAGGGGATGCAGCTTTTTTTTGTTGGTTGCACAATATGGGGAAAAATTTGGGGAAAAAGAAAAAATCCCCGGTAAAAAAAATTTTTAAAAAATTTTTCCCGCAGTACAAATTAACTTTAAAAAAAGTTTTTTCTTTTGCCCCTTTTTGGGGGTTGGGGGGGGAAAAAAGGGGGGGCCCCCCAATTTTTTTTGCTCTTTTTTGGGGCCCCTGGAGAAAAGGGCGACAAAATTTTTTTTGCTTTGGGGGGTTTTTTTGGGGGGAAAGGGGCTATAAATTTTTTTTGTCTTTTTGGGGGGATGGAAAAAGGGTAAAAAATTTTTACCCTTTTTGGGGGGAGGGGAAAAAAGGGGGAAATATAAATTTTGCCCTTTTTTTGGGGGATGGGAAAAAAGGGGAATTTTTTTGTGTCGTTTTTTTTTTGGGGGAAAAGGAAAAATGGTGATTTCAGGGGGTTTAAAGGGAATAATTTAAAAACTAAATGCAGTATTGATTTTTCCAAAAACCCCACAAAAACCCCCAAAAAAAAAACACACAAAAAAAAAACCCCACACCCACCCCAAAAATTACAACACAACAAAAAAAAAAACACAAAAACAACACAAACAACACACCCCCCGTTTTTTTTCAAAAAGGTTTGATTTTTTTTTTTTAAATTTTTTTTCCCTTGATGGCTTAAAAAAAAAAGAAAAAGTTTTGTTAAAAAAACCCCCCTTCTTAAAAAAAGGATTACCCCCCTTAAAGGCCCCCTCTTGCTTAAAAACCCCCCTTCCCCAAAAAAAATTTTAATTTTTCCTTTTCCCCCTCATTTTTTTCCCCCAAATTTGAAAATTTCAAAAATTTTTTTTAAAAAAACCCCACCCCCCTTTTTTAATTTTTTCCCAGTTGGGTTTTTTTTAAAAATTTTTAAAAAAATTTTTTTTTTTTTCTGTTTTTGGGGAAGGGGTTTCCCGGGGGTTTAAAAGGGAAAAAAATTTTTTTTCCCCCAATAAAAATTTTTTTTAAACCTTCCCAAAAAATTTAAAAAGGTAGAAAAATTTCCCCTTTGGGGATATTTTTGGGGAAAAAATTTTTATCCCCCCCCAAAATTTCCCCCAGTAGAGTGGGAGGTACCTCACTCCCTTTTTTTTTTTGAACTTTTGGGGGGTTTTTTTTAAAAATAAAAAAAAGTTTTTGAAAAGGCTCCTGGTTGGGGTTGTTTTTAAAAAGGGTTTAAAAAAAGGGGGTTGGAACATTTTCGATATTTTTTTTTTTTCCCAAAAAAAAACCGGAATTTTCATTTAAAAACACCCCCTTCAAATTTTTAAAAAAATGATTGAAACCCCCAACCCCCATTTTTTTTTGGTTTTGGTGAAGTTTTAAAGACAAAAAATGTTTTTTTAAAAATTAAAAAAAACCGGGGCCCCTAAAACCCCCCCCCCAAAAAAACCCTTTAAAATTTTTAAACCCAAAAAAAAAGACTCCCCCCCCCCAATTTTTCCAGTCTTGCAAAACGTTTTTTCCCCATCCTTATAAAAAAAAACATTCAAACCCCCCCCCTTCCCCTTTTCTAAAATTTTTTCGAAAAATTTTCTAGCGCCCATCCTCCAAAACAAGTGTAGCCAGTCAGTGTAGTTTCTATACATGTTCCCCCCCTGTTTTTTGGACAGTGGGGCCGGGGTTTAAAAAGGTTGAGGTTATTTTGGGATTAGCCCAAACCCAAGTTGAAAGAAAAAAGGGCGGTTGTCGCTGGTCGGTTAAAAATTGTTAAAGCATGTAAAAAAAAAGTTGTAGAAAAGTGGTAGTACTGTAGCCACATTGGAAAAAAAGCTCGAAATAGCATAAATTTTTTAAATCAAAAAAGTTTTAAGCCGCTAGGTTTCCCCCCAAAAATTTTTGTTTTTTTCGGTTATTAAATGATTTTTGTCTTCGGGATTTGCTTTGCCCCCGAGGTTCGGGGGGTTTTGAATCTTTTGCATTTGGGGCCCAAATTTTTCCTCCCCTGGGTGCGTAACCCCATTCGGGGATTCAGTTGAAAATTTAAACCCCTAAATTCCCCCAAAAAGAGAAGGGGGGGTACCCCCTTTGCCTTTCCGATTTAAAAACTGTCGGGGGTTTTTTTAAAAACAAGCCCCGAAAACGGGGGGTTTTTAAAAAATGGTTTGATTCCTTTTTAAATTAAGACTTGAAATTTAATTTTTTTCCTAAAAACTCGGAAGAAATGAAAAAATAGGAATAAATCCGGGGCCCCTGTGGTTTATTGTGAGATAGGTGAACTCAAAATCCTCCTACAGCCCCCTTTTTTTTTATCAAAGTGATTTTCAAGCCCCAAAAAATTGTAATTGTTTTCATCCCTTTTTTAAAAACCCCAAAAAGAACACTCGGAAAAAAAAAATTTCTAGTTAAGTAAGCTAGCTCTTTTTTTTCTTTTCACTGCTGTAAATTTCTTCCATAGTCTTCCTAAACACTTTTTTTTGTACTTATTTTTTTTTCCCTAAAATGTTCCTCCCTACAATGCCCCCCCTCAAAAACAACGCACGCACGAGCACGCACGCCCCGCAGGCAACAGAAAAGACGGGACAGACAGCCCCCGACAGACAGCACGGACACACCACAACACCCCCACCCCAAACCCCCCAACCCCCAAAAACACGACAAAGAAAAAACACAAATAAACACACACACCAATACACACAAAACACACAGCACCCCCCCAACACCGAATCACTAAAAAAAAAAATTTAAAAGGGTTTTTTTGAACTTTTTAAAAAAAGCTTTTATGTTTTCCTTTTAAAACTGATGAATTTTATACCACAAATTTGTAAAGGGAAAAAAAACCATTGGAAAATCACATTTCTTTAATCCCTTTAAAAAATGCTTTCCATTTTTTTTAAATAATAGCAAAACCTAATTTTAAAAATCGATGTTTCGACTTTGCACAAAAAAATTTTTTGGAATAATTTTTTCTTGAGCCAAAATAATGGCTATAATAAACCTATTCAAAGGGGGCTTTTTTTAATTTTTAAAAAAAATTTTTTTTTATTTCCCTTAAAAAAAGTCAAAGATCCCCAAATTCCCCCCAAAGGGGGGAAATTTTTGGGAAAAATTTTTTTTTTAATTTTCTTAAACTTTTGATTGATTAATGGGGAAAAACCCCTTTTTAAAAACCCTTGCAATCCAAAAAGGGGGACTAGGACAAAAAAATTAAACCAAGCCTTTAAAAAATTGAAAATTAAATTTGAAAAAGATCAGGAACGATTAACCCCGGGTTAAAAATTTGATAATTATTAAAAATTTTGGTCCGTATTTTATGGTAATATTCATTTAAACACTTTCAAAAAAAAAAGAAAGCCTTATGGAAAAAATTAACATCCCCCGTAACACTATTTTTTTTTGGATATTTTTTTAAGGGGGGCTACTACCAAAAAACACCAAATTTTCAAAAATTTCAGTTATTTTTGGCCCCCCCCCAAAAATCTTTTTAAATGTTATTTTTTAGATTTTTTTTTTTAAATTTCGTGCCAAAAAAAAATTTTTTCTCTTCCACAAAACAAGGGAAATACAAAAAGAAATTTGCAAAAAACAAGTACAAACATTTGATCTTATGTAAACAGACACCCCCTTTTTATAAAAACCTGCCCCTTTTTTAACAAAAAAAGTATTTTCCCTTAAAAATTTCAGTTAAGTGTGACTGCTGTGTTTGTTTTAATAAAAAAATGAAGACATTTTCTTGGGGGAAAAAAGAATAAAAAAACCTTTAAAAATCCCCCAAAGTTTTAAAATTTCCATTTAAATTATTTTTTTGGGGAAAAAGGGAAAATCCCTTTTTTGTTTTTTTACTAGACTTTGCATGCTTACGGATAAAAATTTTGTCATTTGGGTTTCCCCCAAAACCCCCTTGGGTTTTAAGTTTTGGGCAAAAATATTCTGTGCATTTTACATCCCGGTAAAATTTTGGGGGTGGAGTATGCATGATGTTAATCCAGGATTAAAATCCCTGAAAAAAAGGGCCCCCCTGATGATTAAAAGGGGGGCATAATCCCTTTTTTCCCCTTCATTTGTTTTGGGATGATTGTCAGGAATG
>JASPKP010003247.1:12500-15000 GCA_030674155.1 Stramonita haemastoma | reverse complement strand
AGTATAAAATTTCACAGGGTGTCTGAAAGTCTAAGGCTATATTGATTTTTTGCTTTTGTCTGTCTGTCTGTCTGTCTGTCTGTCTGTCTGTCTGTCTGTCTGTCTGTCTGTCTGTCTGTCTGTCTGTCTGTCTGTCTGTCTGTCTGTCTGTCTGTCTCTCTCTCTCTCCCTCTCTCTCTCCTCTCTCTCTCTCTCTCTCTCTCTCTCTCTCTCTCGCTCGCTCGCTCCCGCCCCCCCCCCCCTCTCTCTCTCTCCTCTCTCTCTCTTCTCTCATCTCTCTCTCTCTCTCCTCTCTCTCTCTCTCTCTCTCTCTCTCCTCTCTCTCTCTCTCTCTCTCTCTCTCTCCTCTCTCTCTCTCTCTCTCTCTCTCTCAGTCTTCTCGCTCAGATCAGGGCAGGACTGGATGTAAAAAAGCACGCGAGTGTTTATTCATTATCCTCAAAATAAAAGACTTTGACTTGACTTGACTCGCTCACTCTCTCTCGCTTCCTCTCTCCCTCCGTCTCCTCACCCCCCCCCCCCCCCCCCCCATCTCTCTCTCTCTCTCGTTTACTCTCAACCTTTCTCTCTTTTTCGTTGACATTTTGTTTTGTCTTCTTATTTTTTGTGTGTTTATAATTTTATGTTTCGTGAATGATCCTATAATAATATCATCAATCTCTAATAAGGGTGGGGACTGAATGTAATAAAACACGTCTTCAGTACTTATTTTCTATTCACGAAATCAATAAATGTGTGCATCGTCTGACCTTACCTTACCTTATCTTACATTACATTACCTTTCATTGCCTTGTCCTGCTTTTTTTTTTTTTTTTTTACCTTGCCTTGCCTTGCTTTGCCTTGCATTGCATTGCCTTGCCTTGCCTTGCCTTGCTTTGCCTTGCTTTGCCTTACCTTGCTTTCCTTTACTTTTGCCTTGTCTAAGTTGTCTTGTCTATCTTTCCTTTGCTCTGTCTTGCCTTGGTTTGCTTTGCTTTGCTTTGCTTTGTTTTTACCTTGCCTTGCCTTGCTTCCCTTGCCTTGCTGCTTTACCTCACCTTACTTGCCTTGCCTTGCCTTGCTTTCATTTGCTTTGCCTTGCCTTGCTTTACCTTACCTTGCCTTGCCTTGCTTTCCTTTGCTCTGCTTTGCCTTGCCTTGCCTTGACTTTCCTTGCCTTGTCTTGCCTTGCTTCACTTTGCCTTTGCCTTGCCTTGCGTTGCCTTGCCTCTCTCTTAAACTTCTTCTGTGTAGACATCCCATATGCTGCTGCTCATTTCACATTTACATACACACATGCAGACATAGGTCTTCTCTCTCACCCAGTCCTCAAATTCTACCCGGGGGGGGGGGGGGGGGGTGGGAGTGGACGGAATAGCCTGGTGGCTAGAGTGTTGACCTCGCGATCTGACGGCCGAGTTCGAGCCATCCCCAAGGCACCCATTTGAAGACATTTTTTTCCCATAGAGCTAACATCAGAAACTGACTGCTTTCTCAAAATTCCTTCGGATGAGACTATAAACCTTGGTTCCGCGTATGCGAAGGTACGCAGAACATCTTGCAAAAACGTTTAAAACGGATCGGTGGTCTAGTTGACAACGTGCCTTGCCTAGAAAGCGAAAAGTCCGGGTCGGAGTGTGCGGTGGTTTGAATCCCGCTTGGGCCCAAAACTTTTCCCCCATCCATTAGACCATGAGTGGTGGTCTGGGTGCTTGTCTTACGGATGAGACGCTAAACCGAGGTTCCGTGTGTTACACGTCATTATTTAGAGCACATAAAAGAACCCACGGCAACAAGGTGGTTGTCCCTGGTAAAAATTATGTAGAAAAAAAGCCACTCTGATAGAGAAACATATACAGGTGCAGACAGGAAAAAGAAAATAAATAATGGGTAGGCGCTGCACTTGTGGCGGGGAGAGCAGCCTGAATTTCACGCAGAGAAATGTGCTGTGACATAAAGTGGTTTAAAAAAAACACCTTAGCATACACCCTGCTGGTGTCGTGTTTAGACATCATCGATCCCCGAAGTCGGAATGCAGCTGTAAGGGACAAAAACGGTTGCATGCACAAAATATGACCATTGCTGAACCTCAGGGTGTTTTTTTTCCCGAGGAACGAAAAAAGAAATACAAACTTACACAGAACATCTTGTGCACATATTTAAAACTTCCTCCACCATTCGGCCATTGTGCACCAGTAGGAACAGATGACTTTTTTTTTTTAGGAAACACATGCACACCGGTTGTTGCGTTTAGACACCATATCTAAGTCGGAATGTGGCTACCTTAATGAAGGGCAAAATGGTCGCATACGCTGAAATCTGACAATTTGTGAAAACATAAAGCTCCAGCTAACCGGAGACCGAAAAAAATCTATCTATCTATCTATCTATCTATCTATCTATCTATCTATCTATCTATCTATCTATCTATCTATCTATCTATTGGTCTATCTATTGGTCTATGTGTCTATCCATCTATGTGTCTATCTATCTATCTATCTATCTATCTATCTATCTATCT
>JASPKP010003247.1:2500-5000 GCA_030674155.1 Stramonita haemastoma | reverse complement strand
ATACGATATCAAAATGCCGTAAAGATGCACGTAAAATTTAGAATTGGAATTTCTCCGATAATCAAAGATGGGTATGAGCTACTCTATAGAGAGGAGCTTTTCGTAAGAGTAAGCCATCGTGTGCGCGTGCTGGTGGGAACAGATGACATTTACAAAACTGCAGACACACGGGACTGGATGTAAAAAAGCAAACGATTGCTTATTCCATTATCCTCGATTAAAAGAGTAAATAAATAAATAAATGTAATATTGACATTTCATATGTCCTGCTTGTAGGCAGCGTATTGAAACCGAGCAACATAATTTGTTTGATTGCGCAGCCTTATGAAAGACTTGGAAGAGATGTACATGTTATCCACAAGGCGAAGGGTTGTGTTGCCTACGTGATGTCGTTTGATGATAAGGTGTCTGTCTGTAAGTCAGTTATCCCCATTCGTGTATAATAGTTGTATCAAAATTCATTTTAAGATAGGAAAGAAGCCAGACGAACAGAGTGACTGAGAAAAGGACCTAATTTAGATGGAAAAAAAACTTTTCATAAGTAAAAGATCCGGAAATACTGTCTAGATTTTCCGACAAGAACTATGAACAGGGTTTAAAGAGTTCATGGTATGAATGTATGTTGAAAATCTAACGCATGTTTCATCCCCTGGAAATGAACTTTGAGTTTATTCAATAAAACTTCCTCCCCATCTCTGTCTCTCGTTCTCTCTCTGTCTCTGTCTCTGTCTCTCTCTCTCTCTCTCTCTCTCTCTCTCTCTCTCTCTCTCCTACTCTCTCTCTCTCTCTCTCTCTCTCTCTCTCTCTTCTCTTTCTCCCTCCCTCCCTCCCTCCCCTCCTCCCTCTCTCTCTCCTCCTCCCTCCCTCCCTCCTCCCTCCTCCCTCCCCCCTCTCTCTCTCTCTCCCCCCCTCTTCCTCTCCCCTCCCCTTCCCTCTCTCTCCTTCTCTCTGTTAATGACCAGCACAAGAATGGATAAACCTTCACTGCCGTAACAGCTTGCTCACACGGCATCATGAAAGTTTGAATAAGGTCGAGAACCCCTTCGAACAGAAGACCCTTAATTAGCACGCACATTCCACTAATCTGCAGATTTTGGATAATGCTTTTACACGCACGAGTGATGTCCTTAAGGACCTTACTCTTAAACGGGATTTGGGGGGGGGGGGGTTGGGGGGGGAGTCTTTGGGTAGGTGGAGGTTGTTTATTTATTTATTTTTTACTTATTTATTTGTTTGCTCATTTGTTTATTTTACCACACACACACACACACATACACACACAGACAGACAGACAGAGAGAGAGAGAGAGAGAGAGAGAGAGAGAGAGAGAGAGAGAGAGAGAGAGAGAAGAGAGAGAGAGAGAGAGAATGAAGGAATGAATGAATGAATGAATGAATGAAATGAATGAATGAATGAATGAATGAATGAATGAATGAATGAATGAATGAAAGAATGAATGAATGAAAGAATGAATGAAGGAATGAAGGAATGAATAATCTTTAGTTTTCAAGGGCAAGTATTACATACTTTTTTCATCCAGCCCTTGTCCTACTTGGGGATATCATATAGCTATCAAGAGACAGAGAGAGAGAGAGAGAGAGAGAGAGAGAGAGAGAGAGAGAGACAGACAGACAGACAGACAGACAGACAGACAGACAGACAGACAGACAGACAGACAGACAGACAGAGAACGAGAGACAGACAGACAGACAGAGACAGAGACAGAGATACAGAGAGAGAGAGAGAAGGACAAGTAACACAGACAGATACCTCTTTCATCGTATTCAAAGAACTTTAGATTTTGACCTCCAGTGCCTCAAGTTTACCATAAAAGCCAACACTCAACAGACAGCACGTTACGTTACGTTACAGAGCGTTGACCAGCCACTCATGAGAGGCCTCTCTTTTTTTATATAATTCTTTTATATGAAGGATAATGGAATAAGCACTCCATGTGCTTTTTATTACATCCAGTCCCCGTGTGTATGCATTTTGTAAATCTTGTCATCTGTTTCCACCGGCACACACTGGCCTACTCTTACGAGAAGCGGAACAGGATTTAACATGTGCGCAAAATGCCATCTGTTTCCACCGGCACACAATGGCCTACTCTTGCGAAAAGCGGAACAGGATTTAACGTGTGCGCAAGATGTTCTATCGAACTCTCTGCCTCTCGAACATTGTGTGGTGCCATGGGAGTCACAGCTAGCTTCTAAGTTCTGGAACCACGAGTGGTGGAAATGGAATCTCTGGGTCTACTTTCTTTATTTTTTATTTATTTATTTATTTATTTATTCATTAGTTAGTTAGTTATTCATTTATCTATTTATTCTTTTTCACCAAAAACACGATTAAAGCTCAGATAAATTTCAGCTGTGCAACACGTATACAGGTTGAAGAAAAGGATTTCTAAAACCTGCAGTTCTCTTCCTCATATCAACTCTCCAGACAACCAAAAAGAATCAAACCAGGTCACCACAATGTGAGAAAACCACATAAA
>JASPKP010003246.1:17500-20397 GCA_030674155.1 Stramonita haemastoma | reverse complement strand
TTGCAGTGGCTGTGTATGATGCTTAGATTTAATGTCGAAAGGGTGTGTGGTGGTGTTTTTGTGCGTGTGTATGTGTGAAAGATAGGGGGGTCTAGTTTGGATAACAGCGTGGCTTACGTCATTCAATATTTCTCTCTCCCTCTCTTCTCCTTCTTTCTCTCTCTCTCTTCCCCCCCCCCCCCCCCCCCCCTACGCCTGTTGCCGTTGCTGCTGCCCCTCCTCCTCTTCCTTCTCCTCTGCTTAGTCCTCTTCTTAATCCCATTAACGAATGATCGATTACCACGGTTGCGGTAATGTCTTCGATCTGACATATTTGTATATTGGCAGATGACCGGAGTCAGCGTGGCATTCGCTGCTTTACCTTCCTTGTCCCTTAAAGAGGGCATGTCATGTCATGTCTGCCTGTGGTCCCTTCTGGGGCATAGGCCGCCCAACTAGCTTGTCTCCAGGCATCACGGCCTGGGCTAGGCGTTCCAGTTGTCCCCACGTCTTGCCCATCTGTTTCGCATCTGCATCCAGGTCCCGGCGCCAGGTATTTCTAGGCCACCCTCTCTTTTTTTCCCTTGTGGATTCCAGGTGAGAGCTTGTCTTGTGATGCTCGATACAGGTTTCCGTAGGTGTGTCTATCCATCGCCAACGTCTCTGTAGGATTTCTTTCTCAACAGGCTGTTGTCTGGTTCCTTGCCATAATTCTTCATTACTGATCTTGTCTGGCCAGCAGATCTTGAGGATCTTCCTGGGGCAGGTGTTGATGAAGACCTGGTTTTCTTCATGGTGGTGACGGTGTTTCTCCAGGTCTCTGCTCC
The DNA here is from genome assembly GCA_030674155.1 of Stramonita haemastoma. Classification (NCBI taxonomy): domain Eukaryota; kingdom Metazoa; phylum Mollusca; class Gastropoda; order Neogastropoda; family Muricidae; genus Stramonita; species Stramonita haemastoma. The sequence goes on along the minus strand of JASPKP010003246.1, from coordinate 19,591 downwards.
TACATTAGTATTGGCTTAATGATGGTGTTGAAGAGCCTGGTCTGGGTGGCGATTGCTGATGTCGCTTGATCCCCAGACGTTTTCTGAGCTGCTGGAAGGCTGCCCTTGCTTTACCGTTGCGGGTTCTGACGTCTGCGTCCGTTCCTCCCTGTGTGTCTACGATGCTGCCGAGGTATGTGAAGCTTTCCACCTCTTCCAGCGCTTCGCCTTGGACTGTGATGGGTGTCGCATTGGCTGCATTTGTCTTGAGTACCTTGCTCTTTCCTCTGTTGATGTTGAGGCCCAGTCTAGCTGCTGTTCTCCACGACGATGTTGGTCGTTTCCTGCATCTGTTGCTGGGTGTGGGGAGAGAAGGGCCAAGTCATCTGCAAAGTCAAGGTCGTCTAGCTGCTTCCAACGTGTCCACTGGATGCCGTTACGTTCCTGGTCCGTTGAGGTCTTCATGACCCAGGACAGGAACCCATTAACAGCTGGGTGAACAGGGGGACTGTACTGAAGCCAGGCCTGCAAACAGTCACACCATCCACCCACTTGGTAACCATGCCCGAATGCTGCTTTACCTTAACTTGGGGAGCCCCTGTACAAAAATGGATGTTGTTTCCGTGTGTCAGCTGAAAAATTCCCTTTTATCTATTCATTCATTTATTTATTTTATTTTATACCACTTTATGTCACAACAGATTTCTCTGCGTGAAATTCGGGGTTGCTCTCCCCGAGGGGATGCACGTTGCCACAAGTGCAGCACCTACCTTTTTTTCTGTCTGCAACTTATTTGTTTCACTATCAGAGTGGCTTTAATCTACAAATTTTACCAGGGACAACTCTCTTGTTGCTGTGAGTTCGTTTACGTGCGCTAAATATTTTGTGTAACTGACGGGACCTCAGTTTATCGTCTCATCCGAAAGATTCGTACCCAGACCACCACTTATGGTCTAATGGATGAGGGGGGGGGGACAAGTTTTAGGCTCAAACAGGATTCAAACCACAGCACACTTCTGACCCGGACTTTTTGCTTTCTAGGAAGTCGCATCACCATCTAGACCACCGATCCACCATTACTTTACCGTTTAATAAATGTGCACAATTATTTGCAGGAGCTTATATTCTAACTTTTTTTAAACATTGTCGTGGTTACCATGTCGATGATATTGTGTCAGCCGAATGCACTGTATACTATACTCTCTCTCTCTCTCTCTCTTCTCTCTCCCCTCTCTCTCTCTCTCTCTCTCTCTCTTCTCTCTCTCTCTCTCTCTCTCTCTCTCTCTCTCTCTCTCTCTCCTCCCTCCCTCCCCCTACCTCTCCCTCTTTGAAGACCCGGGTTCGAGTCCGGTCGAGGAGATTTTTCTCCTGGAGTTAACATCAGCGCTGACTCCACTCTCCCCAAAAGTCCTTCGGATGAGACTTTAAACCGAGGCCCTGTGTGCGAACGCACGCAGAACATCTTGCGCACAACGTTAAATCCTGTTCCGCTTTTCGTAAGAGTAGGCCATCGTGTTACGGTGGGAACAGATGACATTTACAAAAGTGCATACACACGGGTACTGGTTGTAAAAAAGCACAGTGTGCGTATCCCATTATATTGCTTATTCTGTTATCCTCGATATAAAAGAATAAATAAATAAATTAATTAAATAAATAAATAAATCCCGGTATAAAAGAATAAATCATATCAATCAATGAATTATCAATCAGTCAATCAATCAATCAATCTCTCTCTCTCTCCTGTTTTGCTTCAGTGGCTAACAGGTCCAAACTTGTCGAGCAGGGTTGGTGCTGAAAGGCAGACTAGCTTTAGAATAGTGCTAACAAAAGATTCTGTGGTCGATGACTTTCCGATTTTACATAAGCGAATAATTATGTGCAATATGGCACACGCCCATGTGACACGGTGTGTGTGTGTGTGTGTGTGTGTGTGTGTGTGTGTGTGTGTGTGTGGTGTGTTGTGTGTGTGCGCGCGCGCCGCGCGCGCGCGCGCGTGTTGTGTGTGTGTGTGTGTGTGTTGGGGTTGGTGTGTGTGTGTGTTGTGTGTGTGTGTGTGGTGTGTGTGTGTGTGTGTGTGTGTGTGTGTGTGTGTGTGTGTGTGTGTGTGCA
>JASPKP010003246.1:0-7500 GCA_030674155.1 Stramonita haemastoma | reverse complement strand
AGTAGCATCGTACTACTACTTCGCACCAGTAGCATCGCCATTTGAATGAAGTCCGCTACGGTGCTCACGCAAAAAAAGGCTACCCAGTTACACTTCTTCAGTTTAAAGATTTCGAAGTTTTATTCGTTTTTTTTACAATTTTATGACAAACAGGGCATCTAATTTTTAAAATTAATAGTATCAATTCACGATAAAAGAATAGATACGGTAAAAGAAAAGTGTACAAAGTTAATGTTAGGGCCTATGAAGTTCGTTTGCGCTAGGGGGGCAGTGGAAAAGTGTAACACCGTCCGCGCAGTGTGCCTCAGACACTGAGCTGCCGGCGCAGTGTGCTCAGACACTGAGTGGTCAGGGCTACTGGGTGTGGCTACTGGGTGTGTGTGGGCCTGACTTATCTATGGTAAACCAAAAGTGTCAAAATCGTCCTGTTCCAGGAGTGTTGCGTAACTTAATCGATCACTGTGTCTCCCAGGGGGCACAGATTCATTGTTTCCCACGCGAATATTGTTCACTATGATAGTAGGTATATGTATGCAACGTGGCTTCCCATCACTGTCCAGGTCAGTTAAAAAAATAATAGCTGCTCAGCTATAAAGACGACGTATGAAATGGAACTCCCAAAGCAATACGGAAGGCTTTACAATCCAAACTTTGAATTTTGTTCAATAGATATTTAGGGGCACTGAAAAATAATTCTTGACCATATGTTAGTTTGGAACGAACCAGAGATAATGCTAAATGTTTTAAAACTAATGAATTTTGTGCCCATACTTGTCTACTGATTGCCTTTAAAATATTCAGACTTCTTCTGGCTTTGTTCAAGGTATATTCAATATGACAATGCCATGTTAACTTTGAAGTAAGTGTAATTCCTAGAAACTTTATCATAGGCTTGTAATCTAGAACTTTATCACCGATCTTAAAGACAGGAAGGTTAGGAGGATCAGCACCACTGTTAAAAAGCATCATTTGTGTCTTTTCTGTAGAAAGACTTAAGCCGTTATCTACCATATACCTATTAATCCTATCCAATTCAAGCTGATATAATTTTCTAACATAATTTAACTGTCTTTTTGGTGTTATCTTTTTCATTGTTACTCTTTTCCACATACAAACGTCATCAGCATATTGAACAAGAACAACATTGTCCGATACAGACTTCGAGAGGTCATAAAGTAAAATATTAAATAAATAGGGTGCAATCACTGAACCTTGTGGTATACCCATTTGTAAAATTCTACTTGAGGAATAAGAATTTCCAACTTTTGCCTGAATGCTTCTTCCAGTAAGAAAATTTTTCAGATAGTAATAAATAAAACCTGATAATCCAATACATTTGAGTTTATATAATAGTCTAGCATGCCAAACCTTGTCATACGCTTTGTTAATATCAAAGAAAGTGGCAAGTATATTTTTTCTGCCAGCAAATTGATGTTTAATTTGAGTAGTCAGCTTTACTAGGTGGTCCATAGTTGATCTTCCTTTTCTAAATCCTGCTTGATTTACTGGGAGAATTTTATTTTTATCACAGTAATACACCAGCCTGTTCAAAATAAGTTTTTCCATTAGTTTCCCAACATGTGATGTAAGTGCCACAGGTCTATAACTACACGTACACACGCACAAATACACGCAATCACTCACGCACATACGCACGCACACCCACATATTTGTATCACTTCAAGTGGAAAGACGTTAAAATTGAACACACACACACACACACACACCACACACACACACACACACACACACACACACACACACACACACAGAGAGAGGGGAGAGAAGAAAAGAGGAGAGAGAGAGAGAGAGAGAGAGAGGAGGAGGAGAGAGAGAGAGAGAGGAGAGAACTAGAAAATGTAATTTAGTTAGTTATGTTTATATTTTTAATTTGTTAGTTGTTTTTCTGTTATATCGAGGATAATAGAATAAGCTCTCATGTGTTTTTTTAATATCCAGTCCCCATGTGTATGCGGATTTGTAAATTTTGTCATCTGTTCCCACCGGCACACAATACCCTACACTTTCGAAAAGCGGAACAGGATTTAACGTGTGCACAAGATGTTCAGCGTGCGTTCAGACACGGGACGTCGGTTTATAGTCTTATTCGAAGGACTTTTTGGGAGAGTGGAGTCAGCACTGATGTTAACTTGAAGGGAAACATCCCTTTGAATGGGATTCTAACCCGGGTCGTCAGATTTCGCGCGCAACTCCCGTCCCCCAGAGAGAGAGAGAGAGAGAGAGAGAGAGAGACAGACAGACAGACAGACAGGCAGACAGGCAGGCAGACAGACAGACAGACAGACACAGAGACAGACACAGATAGAGAGAGAGAAATCTGCTGTGACAAAAAGTGGTAGTAAATAGATAAGATAAATAGACAAATAAAGTTTGCATGTAGGACTGTTTACAGACACCTCGCCATATAGACAGTCACGTTCCCACCGCAAGAAAACTTGTTTTTCTTTTTAATGAAAGGAAAGTAAAGTTGCTGGGGGTTATGATAGCTCAGAGATCAGAGCGCTGGCTTTCCCCAAGCTAAGGTTAAGCAGCACCGAGCGTGGGTTGGTTACCCTGTGGATGGGTGACCGTTTGCGCACGCCTTGGCCTCAGTACACACAGTCCCCCCTGTTCACCCAGCTGTAAAATGGGTACCTGCCCTCTTTAGGGTCAGGGAAGGAAAAGCAGTGAGGGAGAGGAGATGGGCGCCACCACCCTTAATATGCTGGCCCCTAGAGAAGCTGAGGTCTCTGACACCTCTTCATCGACCCATAGGTTATGGGAACACCTTTACCTTTTACAAGTTGTTATACACAGAGCTTGCTGGCAATTTGACGACCCCGGGTTCGAGTCCGGTCGAGGAGATTTTTCTTCTGGAGTTAACATCAGTGCTGACTTCACTCTCCCCAAAAGTCCTTCGGATGAGACTTCAAAACCGAGGCCCCGTGTGTGAACGCACGCAGAATATCTTGCGCACACGTTAAATCCTGTTCCGTTTTTCGTAAGTGTAGGCCATCGTGTGCCGGTGGGAACAGATGACATTTACAAAAGTGCATACACACGGGTACTGGATGTAAAAAAGCACAAGAGTGCTTATTCCATTATCCTTGATATAAAAGAATAAATCAAATCAAATCAAATCAAATGTTAAAGCCAAAGGCAATGTAAACAAGACATAATCAAAGCATATCAACATTCCAGTGTAGGCTTCGATTGTTTGGTTATATCAGTGACTGACACATTTTTTTTTTTTTTTTTTTTTTTTTTTTTTTTTTGGGGGGGGGGGGCTGACCTTGGGATATAGATTATCTTTTTTTTCAACATACGTTTATTATCTCTGTTATTGTTGGGTCAGGTGACGTTCTTACAGATAGTGGAGTAGATAGATACTTGTATGACTGATGGTCCACTTTACTATCAAAGTGGTGAACTAGGACTCTCTCTCACGAGGTTGAGATAGTCAAGTGTTTTGTATTGTATTGTATTGTATTGTTTTGGAGCTTTGGGCATTGTCAGTTACGGCCTTGATGGGGCACATGAAGTGTTTTTGTATGAGCTTCGTATGCTTTAAAAAAAAAATCCAGACCTTGTGTGTGTGCGTGCGTGCGTGCGTGCGTGCGTGTGTGTGTGTGTGTGTGTGTGTGTGTGTGTGTGTGTGTGTGTGTGTGCGTTGTGTGTGTGTGTGTGTGTGTGTGCGGTGTGTGTGTGTGTGTGTGTGTGTGTGTGTGTGTGTGTGTGTGTGTGTGTGTGTGTGTGTGTGTGTGTGTTTATTCCTTTTATTTATTTATTAATCATAACGGAATAAGCACTCATGTGCTTTTTAAAATCCAGTTCCCGTGTGTATGCAGTTTTATAAATTTTGTCATCTGTTCCCACCGGCACACAATAACCTACTCTTACGAAAAGCGGAACAGGATTTAACGTGTGCGCAAGATGTTCTGCGTGCGTTCGCACACGGAGCCTCGGTTTATAGCCTCAACCGAAGGACTTTTGGGGAGAGTGGATTCAGCACTGATGTTAACTCCAGAGGAAAAATCCCCTCGAACGGGAATCGAACCTGCGCGCGGGCATGTGTGTGTGTGTGTGTGTGTGTGTGTGTGTGTGTGTGTGTGTGTGTGTGTGTGTGTGTGTGTGTGTGTGTGTGTGTGCGTGCGTGTGTGTGTGTGTGTGTGTGTGTGTGTGTGTGTGTGTGTGTGTGTGTGTGTGTGTGTGTGTGTGTGTGTGTGTGTATGTGTGTGTGTGTGTGTGCGCGTGTGTATGTGTGTGTGTGTGCGTGCGTGCGTGTGTGTGTGTGAGTGTGTGTGTGTGTGTGTGCGTGCGTGTGCGTATGTGTATGTGTGTGTGTGTGTGAATGTGTGTGTATGTGTGTGCACAACATAGCAGCAACAACAACAGTATCAACGACAACGACAGAAAGAACAGAAAATAACAACAGCAGCAACAGCAACAACAATAACGACAGCAGTAGCAACAACAACAACAAAAAAGCCCAATACTTTTTTAAAACAGTCAGACAAAATAATAAAGAAAGAGACAAATAATGAAAAGGAAGAAAAGAATAGAAAGAAAGAAAGAAAGAAATACAGATAGATAGATAGATAGATAGATAGATAGATAGATAGATAGATAGATAGATAGATAGATAGATAGATAGATAGATAGATCGATAGATAAATCGATAGATAAATAGGTAGATCAATAGATAGACAGACAGATAGATAGAAAGAAAGAAAGAAAGAAAGATGGATGGATAGATAGATAGATAGATAGATAGATAGATAGATAGGTAGATAGATAGATAGATAGGTAGATAGATAGATAGATAGATAGATAGATAGATAGATAGATAGATAGATAGATAGATAGATGGAGAGCTAGACAGACAGACAGACAGACAGACAGACAGATCGATCCATCCATCCATCCATACATACATACATACATACATACATACATACATACATACATACATACATACATACATACATACATAGCAAAAAGAACAAAAACACCCAACAAACTTTTTTTTTTTTAAAGAAAAGAGCTTGACAGGAATAATAATAATAATAATAATAATAATAATAATAATAATAATAATAATAATAATAATAATAATAATAAAAAAGAAAGAAAAAAAAAACCATAATTTTATAAACAAAGATGAAAGTTAAAGGAAACGAACAAATCAAAACCAAAACCAAAACAAAAAAAGCTAAAAGAAAAAGGGGAAGAAAAAAAAGAAAACGGTCCAAGGGAAAGACCTGATCGATGCAGCCAGGAAACTGACTCCGTGAGTTAATGCACAAGGAAGTGATGTCAATATCAAGGGGAGAAAGGCCTGCAAACCTCCTGTCCAATCCACACAGGCTAGACTCCACTTTTAGCTTGCAGGTCATGCAGTACTTTCTATTTTTTACATGATTTATTTATTATTTTACATCGAGGATAATGGAATAAGCGCTTATGTCCTTTTTTTTTACATCCAGTCCCCGTGTGTATGCGGATTTGTAAATCTTGTCATCTGTTCCCACCGGCACGCAATAGCCTAACTCTTACGAAAAGCGGAACAGGATTTAACGTGTGCGCAAGATGTTCTGCGTGCGTTCGCACACGGGGCCTCGGTTTATAGTTTCATCCGAAGGACTTTTGGGGAGAGCGGAGTCAGCACTGATGTTAACTCCAGGGAAAAAATCCCCTCGAACGGGAATGGAACACGGGTCGTCAAATTACCAGCGCAATGTTCTGACCACTGGGTTATCCTGTTCTATAAAGTGCTAGTCAAAAAAAAATTCTGCTGTTTGTTCACATATTTTAAATATGAAAAAAATGTACTGTGTATTTAATTTTGTGAATGAGGACGTAGAGCAAAACGAGGTAGTCAGGAGAAAGTTGGAAATGATTTTCAGATGAGGAGTGCTTGTGTTATTACCGACCCCAGCGCATGCATAATTGTGTTTAGGAAGCTAACAGACAACAAAAAGTAAAGCGGAAAGGGAGGGACGGAGGAGGGGGGGGGGTACAGTGTTTGCTGAAAAAAAATCCAAACCTACCGAATATGTGCAAAATCACACACGTTTTGAGTCAGGGGCTAGTCTTTCACAAACAGTGTTTTTTTTTCTTTTCTGTGGATGGCTTAGTACGTGCGGTATGAATGCAAGAGTGATTATAGGAAAATAGAAGGAAAAGTGACAAAAATGTAAAGCAGGAGTGTAGCCTAAGGGGCCCCTGCAATGTTTCAGTTTTCATTTCCTAATGAAAGATTTGCTGCACATGAGGGCATGTTAAACCACTTCATCTCACAGCAGATTTCTCTGTGTGAAATTCGGGCTGTTCTCCCAAGCAGAGCGCGTCGCCACAAGTGCAGTGCCACCCATTATTTTTTTTCCTGTCTACAGCTGTATTTGTTTCCCTATCACAGTGGCTTTTTAAAAAAAGAATTTTGCCAGGCATTCCTTATTCTCTACACCACATCAGGACACCAGTGGTGTGCAGGTTGCACCCCCATTTACACAAGAAGTCGCGGGTATGACTCCGTTTGTCTAAATGTGACGCTCCACCACGAAACGAGTCGCTTGGCACATAATCCACTTTTCCGCTAGGAGCCATTAAAGGTAGGTGGGGTCAAGTTAGCAATTTGAGATTTTGATTACTTATTAAAGTATAGCCATTATCTACCTCATGATGAAATATTAAATCATAGTTTTGTCCCTTTTTCCTTAAAACGTGTTTTAAAAATACCAAGCCCTCATTCTGACCACCTATTACGATTCTAATCTTTTCAATTTGTCTTTTTGTCATTTCCTGCAGTCTAGCATTTCAACTTGTAACTTTTCACAGAATTGTCCGATTTTCAATCTGTCTTTGTTATGTATAGCCATTTTATTGCAGTTTGATAACATGTCAATAACTAAAAATTGACCTCCTCTGGTGCAATGCGACTCATTATGTGGTGGAGCGTCACAAAATTAATGTTAATCTCCTTCCAGCCAGCAAACCTTGAGTGATGACCTGGGTGCTAGTCTCTCGGATAAGATGACGAACTTAAGACCCTATGCAACACATATTTAAAAAGTAAAAATGTCCCATAACCTATGTGGTCATAGGGGAGCGAGACATAGAGACCTCAGCTTTTCCAGGAGCCAGCATATTGAGCGCGGCGCCCATCTCCTCTCCCTCACTGCTTTACCTTCCCTGATCTTATACCTTAAGACGGCAGGTGGTACTCATTTACAGCTGAGTGAACTGGGGGACTGTGCCGAAGCTAAGGCGCGCCAACGGGTCACCCATCTATTTGGTAACCACGCTCAGTGCTGTTTAACATTGGCTTGGGGGTAATGAGTGTTCTGTCTATTGAGCTATCCTTTCCCCAAACACACATTTAGGGCACGTTAAAAAAAGCCAAACCCCAAAACACCCTCAACTGTAAGAGATCTGTCCCTGACAAACTCTACCTCTCTGATAAGGACACATTTTATTTATTTATTTGTAAAATTTGATTAC
>JASPKP010003245.1:17500-20397 GCA_030674155.1 Stramonita haemastoma | reverse complement strand
ACTGCTTTACCTTTCCTGCCCCTAAGAGGGCAAGTACCCATTTACTACTAAGTGAACTGGGGGGATGTACTAAAGCTAAAGTCTCCCCTCCCCAGGTCATAAAAGTTTATCAAAAAAAATTTAATAATCGAAGGGAAAAAAAATCTGCGTGATTATATTATCGTTAGGGAAAAATACTTAGCAGGGCCCGTATATGATACAGAAGAGGGGGGAAAAACGGGCGGAAGGTCAGTTGGGTACATGCTTGTTTGGAAAAAATCACTGCTGCACGTTTTGTAACAAATTTTCCGTTTTTTATTTTATTTTTCAAGGGGCACAAGCTCAATTTTTTTACTAGCTATGCACGAGGGGTGTTAAAGTAGAATCATTATCCTCTTCCCGTTTAGCATTCCCCTACTTGAAAATTTTTTTGCGGTGGGGGGAAAAGATGGGGCAGGAGGGGTGGGGGGGTGAAATGAAGGCTACATTTGCAACAGCAGTGCACTGCATTTTCGCTCATATAACAGATAACAATTGTTGCTGTCTGAAGTTTTGACAAATAATAAGAAGAAGAATTGCAAAGAAGAAAAATAATATTGCGAAGAAGGAGAAGAAATAAGAATTGCAAAGAAGAAGAATGCGAAGAAGAATATGAAGGAGAAGAAGAATGCGAATAAGATTGCGAAGAATGCGAAGAATGCAACGACGACGACGACGACGACGACGACGACGACGACGACGACGACGACGAAGAAGAAGAAGAAGAAGAAGAAGAAGAAGAAGAAGAAGAAGAAGAAGAAGAAGAAGAAGAAGAAGAAGAGACATTGAACTGAGGCCCCGTGTGCGAACACACGCAGAACATCTTGCGCACACATTAAATCCTGTTCCGCTTTTTGTAAGTGCAAGCCATCGTGTGCCGATGGGAACAGATGGCATTTACAAAAATGCATACACATGTTGACCGGATGTAAAAAAGCACAAGAGTGCTTATTCCATTATCCTCGATATAAAAGAATAAATCAAATAAATCAAATCAAACGTGCGCGTAAGATGTATATCATCAAATACGGGACCTCGGCTTATAGTCTTATCCAAAAGACTTTTTGAGAGGAGTGGAGTCGACACTGATGTTAACTCCAGAGAGAAAAAAAAAATCCTCTTGAATCGGAGAATCAAACCCGGGTCAGCAGATCACGAACGCATTACTCTAACCACTACCAGACTAACCCCTTCCCTACCACTCAGACAATGTTAAAGACGTTAAGGCAATGAAAGGAGCGCTTCGTTTACATACACCCATTTTCTCCAACAAAGCGCATCGCACGATAGAATTTAAACCCAACAACCATTTCAGCCGTGTGTGCCGCAAAAGACATCACAGCTTGAAGGCTTGGTTACATGCACACCCAGACTGTAACAAAGATAGTGCCTCTTCTGCTGTTTTTCTGAAAGCGAATAAAGTACACGCACGTAATGGTGCACGCCCGAAAATGTGTCTTCACAATATTGGTTCAGTTTCACAGTTGCTGCTGCTTTTTGTAAGAGGCTGATACTCCTAGCCAGTGCTGACAGGGGCGCGTGAAACTGAAGACTTAATGTCTTGTGCAGCCTCGACCTCCCTTCCTCTTCCCTTTAAGTTTTCTGCTTGGCTTTGACAGTTGTTGTTGTTGCTGTTGTTGCAGAGTTTCGGCTACACACCAGTGTTACTTTTTGGTAACTTTTTCTTCTGTTTTCCTATATTACTTTCTACATTTATATTATACTTACTAATGTATCTACGGTGGTATTTTTGTTTTCGTGAATGACTAGCTTCTGACTCAAAACTTTCGTGTGATTTTGCAAACATTTGGTAAGTCTGATATTTTTTGTATTTTTTTCAGCATATACTTTGATCCCTCAGTCTTTTGTCGTCTGCCAGCTTCCTAATCACAATATGCATGCGCGGGGTCAACACTGTAGAAATACAAGCAATCCTCGTTTTTAGATGATTATTCCCAATTTTCTAGTGACTGCTTCGTATTGCTCCATGTCCTCAATCTCTAAAAACAAGTATAGAAAGCTTTTTCGTTCAAGCTTTTAGATAGAACACTAAAAAAATCAGTAGGTTTTTGTTTTAAATCAGCATGTTTTTTTTCCAACTTCTACTTTATGAAGAAACTACATGACCCTGAAGCTAAAAGGTGGAGTGTAGCCTTCAGGGAAACTTTCGGCAATATTCTTTTTTCGTTTTGTTTTGGTTTACTTCTGTCTGAGCGCCGCACCAAGAGTTTTATTATGTGTGGGAACATTACGTTGTAATTTGAGCGAAGCGGTTGACGATTAGTTTCTATTGTGTTGTGTTGTGCTGTATTGAGGATAACCTGGGGGCTGTCAGTATACAAAACATCCCCTTAATCTAGAAAACTCTGTTCTAGGAATTCCCTCTTTTCTGTCCCTATCTTTTATTCTACCTTGTTCTTTTTCTTCCTTCCAGCATCCTTTCTTGTCTATTTTCTGCCTTCTTGTCCATTTAGTTTTTGCTTTCAGACAACCACTAAATGTCTGCCATATGTGTGACAATGCGTTGCGCTGCAGTTAATTTAAACACCTGACAACTTAGGCACAATGCATAAGAGTTTGACAAGGGGAAAAAATGTTATCTTTCAATGTTTTCCTGAGAAAAGATTTTTTTTTAAATGGACCAAAAAAGCAGAACATGACAAGAAGGAGGTGATAGTGAAAAACAACAACAACAGATCCAAACAAAGAGAGGGATTAAAAAATAGGGAATTCCTAGCAATGTCCAGAGAGTGGGAATGCTATTTATACTGACTGAGTCTCTGGTATCCCCACAGGGGGAGGGGGGTTAGGGATGTATATCTATCTCTATCTATCTATCTATCTATCTATCTATCTATCTATCTATCTATCTATCTATC
>JASPKP010003245.1:0-5000 GCA_030674155.1 Stramonita haemastoma | reverse complement strand
CAAAAAGTATCGTAGAGATCCATGTTTATTCAGGTGGTTTTTAGTTATTAGCTTCGACCAACGAGTATTTTACTATTGTACAACAACTAGCGGTGCATAATTCTATGTACAAAACATTTAAAAGGGGAAGTATCTATGTAACAATATCATCACATGTCCGCCATACTTTTTGATTGTGTTATTTGTATTCTCCCCCTGTATAAGGTCATGGCCTTTATGAATAAATATTTAATTTTCATCATCCCCCCCTCTCTCTCTCTCTCTCCTGTTTCGCTTTTCGTAAGAGTAGGCCATCGTGTGCCGGTGGGAACATATGACATTTACGAAATGCATACACATGGGGACTGGATGTAAATAAGCACAAGAGTGCTTATTCCATTATCCTCGCTATAAAAGAATCTCTCTCTCTCTCTCTCTCTCTCTCTCTCTCTCTCTCTCTCTCTCTCTCTCTCTCTCTCTCTCTCTCTCTCTCTCTCTCTCTCTCTCTCTCTCTCTCTCTCTCTCTCTCTCTCTGTCCACCCTCTCACCTGCCATTCCTATACATCATCAAACCGGTGAAATCCTGAACAAAGAAAGTAAAGAGAGGAAGGAAAAAGAGGAAACAGACAGACTCATTTCCCCAGTCGTTCCACTACACTCCCTACTCCGCCTACTACTCTTCTTCCTAAACTGGAAGACCTCACAGGGAATGTAAGAGGGAATTACAACAGTGACCAAACCTATTTTGTTGCTGGGGACAGAGAGGAGGGGGGGGGGGGGGGGGGGGGGGCAAGGAGGAAAGAGGGGGGTAGTAAGGTTTCCGTGACAGTGTTGATGACAATAGACTGGACAGGGTTTCGTAGGTACCTGGACTGAAGACCAGCTAAGATGGCAAAGTGATGGCAAAGGAAAGGGGTAGGTGACCTGGAAGATAACAAAGACAGCGATTATGGCTTCTGCCTCTCACTTTGCCCTGTACCCTAACACTTTTTGTTGGTGGAGGTTTTGGTGTTTTTTTTCTTCTCTTTTCTCATCCATGCTCCTCACTCATAGATTGTCCCTGGTGTGTGTTTATTCGAACGTGTGTTTATTGTAAGTGGCGGTGTTTGGTTTGGGTTTTTTGTTGTTTGGGGAGGAGAGTATTTTGGGGATTTTTTTTTTAGATTTCGGGTTGGGGTGGGGAGATGTTTGTGTGTGTGTGGAGAGAAAGAGAGAGAGAGAGAGAGAGAGAGAGAGAGAGAGAGAGAGAGAGAGAGAGAGAGAGAGAGAGAGAGAGAGAGAGGAGAGAGAGAGAGAGAGAGAGAGAGAGAGAGAGAGAGAGAGAGAGAGAAAGAGAGATCTAGAATGTTGTGTTTTTATGTGTGTTTGAGTATGTGGAAGAGAGAGAGAGAGAGAGAGAGAGAGAGAGAGAGAGAGAGAGAAGAGAGAGAGAGAGAGAGAGAGAGGGAGAGAGAGAGAGAGGAGAGAGAGAGAGAGAGAGAGAGAGAGAGAGAGAGAGAGAGAGAGAGAGAGAGAGAGAGAGAGAGAGAGAGAGAGAGAGAGAGAGGAGACGAGGAGAGACAGAGACAGAGACAGAGACGACAAAAAGAGACAGAAGACAGACAAACACAGACAAGACAGACAGACAGACAGAGACAGACAACACAGACAGAGACACACAGACACAGACACAGACACACACAACACACACACACACACACAACACACACACACACACACACACACACACACACACACACCACGCAGACACACAGACACACATAGAGAGACAGAAACAGACCGACCGACAGAAAACACACACACACACAGACAGACAAAGACCTATAGAGATGGGGCTATTGTTGGCCTTTGTGGGCCTGTCTGGTGTCAAGCTCTCTACCTGCTAATCGTTTCCAGCATAGCGTGACAACATAATTCAGCTCCGCTTAGTTCAACACAAGATTACATTACCAGCAACTTTTTGCCCCAAAGGGCCTTGGTAAGAAAAAAAAAAAGAAGAAGAAAAAAAGCAAAAGCAAATAAATGGGGACTGTATCATATTCTTTCCTCAATGTGAATTACAGCTGCTGGTGTGGTGGTGGTGATGGGTCTGTGCAAGAGAGCAGTGAGAGAGAGATGGAGAGAGAGGGGGGAAGGGGAGAGAGAGGAGAGAAGAGAGAGGAGAGAGAGAGAGAAAAGGAGAGAGAGAGAGAAAAGGAGAGAGAGAGAGAGAGGGAAAGAAAGAAAGAAGAAAGGGAGAGAGAGAGAGAGAGAGGAGAGAGAGAGAGAGAGAGAGAGAGAGAGAGAGAAGAGAGAGAGAGAGAGAGAAGAGAGAGAGAGAGAGAGAGAGAGAGAGAGAGAGAGAGAGAGAGAGAGAGAGAGAGAGAGAGAAGGCAAGGCAAGGCAAGGCAAGGCAAGGCAAGGCAAAGTATTTTATTCGAGGATAATAGATAAGCACTTGCGTGCTTTTTTACATCCAGTCCCCGCCCCTTTCAGGGATACATCAAGTTGAAAAGATACTAAACAATAAAGCTTTACGCAAACCAAACAACACACAAGAATAAAGACACTATATATGATAAGGTAATAAAAAATGCACTCGATCAGAAGACAAAAATCAGAAGTCACAATAAAAGATTTTGATAATGAAAGAATAGAAAAGTGTTAATAGGTAAAGAGCAAACAAGAGAAGAGAATAAACAACTGAAAACATCAATCCACCACCATCTGTCAAAAATTATACATGTGATACAAATCATACATTTGGATAAAAGGGGGAATTTTTTTTTATAAAAAACAAACAAACTAATATCCTTATTGGAGGGGGGGGGAGATACTGCCAATAAAAATATAAATAAAACCAACAATTATAATGATCCAAATACCAAAAGTTAGGAACCATACCAAGTATCAAACAACAGGCAAGAATTAACACAGAGATACAATATTAAGGTAATGTTATAAAGTCACTAATTCAGAAACGAAAATGAGAATTAAGAATCAATGATGAGTTTGAGTTGAATAAAGAAAGCAAGAAGAACAAAGAACAAACAAAAACAAAACAAAACAAAGAAAAGGCGCAATAATTAAGAGTAAACATGAAAATATGATGAGGTTAAATGACTGAAAACATCAATCTACCACCATCTAACATCAAATAAGTCCCATAAAACAAGATTTTGGTAAAGGGGAGAGAGAGAGAGAGAGAGGAGAGAGAGAGAGATGAGAGAGAAGGAGAGGAGAAGAGAGAGAGAGAGAGAGAGAGAGAGAGAGAGAGGAGAGAGAGAGAGACAGAGACAGAGACAGAGACAGAGAGACATAGAGACAAAGAGACAGAGACAGAGAGACAAAGAGACAGAGACAGACAGAACGAGACATATAGACAGAGAGAGAGAGAGAGAGGGGGGGGGGAGGGAAGGAAGGAGGGAGAGAGAGAGACAGCCAATCCTCTCTATTTTTTTTTTTCTGGTGGCTGATAGCTCTCCAGCTGTGTTGTGAAAGGTAATATGAGGGTCAGCAAGGACTGGTCATTTTGGGGGGGGTCATTTTTGGTTTGTTTTTTCCTGGCTGCAGTGTTTTTTTTTTTTATAGTTTGTGCTTTTTTTGAGTTTTGGGGATTTTCTGTTGTTGTTATGTCTCTTTATTGTTTTTGGTTATATTTGTGCTTGCTTGGAATTTTCTTCTATGTAAGTCATCTTCAGGCTTAGTGTCGAGTTTTAACATGAGGAAGGTTCAGCCAGCAAAATGATGGAATATAATCATATTTGTTAACTGTAAAACATCTTTTGAACTGAAATAATTTCTGAAGTTAAAAAAAGTCGAAATAAAAGCATCTTTAGTGGATTATTTAATGTGAAAATGAAACAACCTCACAGACCAATAATTTTTAGTATAATTGCTAGTACAATCATTCAAAAATGCTAAGTGGGGATGCTAGGGGGCTTGTCAGTATACATGGCATTTCTACCTCCAGGCATTTTGTGCTAGATTTTCCCTCTTTTCTATCCCTCTATTTGAACAATGAAATGGTGCCCCAGGACTCCCCATGAAACTCAGGGCAAAGCGGGAATGTATGGTGAACTGATTGCCATAATTATTGTGAATGGTGAAATATATGCTGAACTGATTGCCTTATTATGGATGTTGAAATACATGCTAGACCAATAAAAAATTAAACTTGCAGCCAGCAAAAAATGATGGAATACTTACTTCATAACTGTGAAAACACATCTTTGAACTCAAAGACGCCCTGCAATTTGACATAAACTGTAGCTCGATGCCTTTCCCTGCTGTATTGTTACCTGCTTGATATGATGAATGTGTACTGAGGACACACAGTTTCCAATACTTTGCTAAGTAACGAAAAAAAAAAACCCCACGTGTGAGTGTGTTTTATTTATCTCATATTTCATTATTGATTTGTTTTTTTTATATCGAGGATGATGGAAATAAACAGTTATATGCTTTTGTACGTTCAGTCACCGTGTGTATGCAGTTTTGTAGATCTTTTCATCTGTTCCCACCGGCACACAATGGCCTGCTCTTACGAAAAGCGGAACAGGTTTTAACGTGTGTGTAAGATGTTCTGTGTGCATTCGCACACGGGGCCTCGGTTTCTAGTCTCATCCGAAAGATACTGCATGCCTGCGCGCGCGCGCGCGGCGCGGTTGTGGGTTGTGTGTGTGTGTGTGGGGGGGGGAGGTATGTTCATAGCTCGTGTAGTGTCCATCGTCGCTGCTGATCATAGACAAGAAAACGAGTGACAAGAGGTGGTGTGTGTGTGTGTGTGTGTGTGTGTGTGTGTGTGTGTGGTGTGTGTGTGTGCGTGCGTGTGTTGTGTGTGTGTGTGTGTGTGTGTGTGTGTGTGTGTGTGTGTTGTGTGTGTGTGTGTGTTTTGTGTGTGTGTGTGTGTATGTGTGTGTATGTGTGTGTGTGAGAGAGAGAGAGTTCAGGGTGGGGGGGAGAGGGGGATGGGGGCGGGGAGCCAGGGAGAAAGAGGCGGAGAGGAATTTCGGGCTGATTACAGATGAAATGAAGCAAAA